>ML792160.1:1113094-1126020 GCA_009831015.1 Picea engelmannii | reverse complement strand
TATCCGAGGCCTACAACGCTCGAGGCAAAATAGAACCGTAGATGATATTTTGTGAGAGAAATGTACCCAAAAAAACATCGTTTAGGGCCTCAAAATGGCCCCGGAAGTTCAGGACCTGAAAAAATTGCTAAAAATAGTAAATTGTCAAAATTGCCAAAAACATGTTTTGGGCCAGTTGGAGAAGGTGGGTGGCCATCGATATCCACCTGGATCAATAGCCTAGTATAAATTATCTTCTTGAGCCGACAAGGATTCTAGGGTTATTAGCCAACTCATTAGGGTTTTTCTTTCTGCCTAGAGTCTTCTATTCTCGCCAGGTTCACATGTGGGGGTAAATACCTCCCACAACTACCATAATATTAACATCAATGACATCAATCAATCAAACCATTGGCATCAATGACAACATGATCCAACAATTACTACATCTATGATCAAATTCTTTGATGGGATTTGAGATAAATATACAACTAGGTCTTTGATTAAGCCTAAACACTTTACCTTCCTTGAATCAAAAGAGAACAAATATTTATAAGGTCTAGTGATGTCCAAACCTAATTCATCCATGATCACCTTCGACATCAGATTATGAGATGCTCCTGAATCTAGTATTGCATTGTGTAAAGTCATATCATGAACTTTATGGCTAACATAAAATGGAGGCACATCACCATCATCACCACATTCTTCCACCTGGGGAACAAACACGATTGGGGTGATCATCTTGAACATTCAAAGTATCATATGCTTCTTCCATTTTCAACATTTTGATGATTTGTCTTCTGTATTCAACATTTCTGATCAACTTATTGAAAGGTACATCAATTTTTATCTTTTCCATCTCACTTTCAAAATTAAAAGAAGACTGAGTTTTCTATACCTATTTGATGATCGTATCCATTTTTGTCTTCGGGACCTTCTTTGGGGGCTCCTCTTTCTGTTTTCCTTTCTCCAGTGCATCCTTTGTAGAATTGTCTTTCTTAGGCCGACTTGAAGAGGGAAAATTATCCTGGGGCTCTTTTGTAGGATTCCCCTTTTGAGGGTTTTCAAGCACCTTTTTATTTCTTAGATTATATTTCTTCCAAAGCCGCATGATAGCATTTTGATACCCCTTCTTATACTCTTATGTTTCCATCAATAACATATCATTTCTTTCCTGCATAAACTTATCATTTTCTTCAATAAATTTATCATGTTCTTATTTAGTTAAGAATACATTTGTTTCAACATCATCACAACAATGCATGTTATCTTCAAGTGATTCCTCAAAATTTTCATCAACATAGTTATTTTGGAAAGGGGGTATAATTGGTTGATCACCTTGATTCCTTTGGTCTCTTTGTCTGACCTGTGTAACTGGTAACCTTATGAAATTAGGATTCTTATGTTGAACTTCATCTTGATCTTTGATGACGGGTTTGTTGTCTAAGGACAACTTTTCCATAGTTTTTACCATTAGATCAAATTTTGCATCTAATGACTAGGAAGTTAAAGGTTGTGCTTCTTCTTGTTAATCCTTTTTCATGTCAGTTTTAGGATTGTATTTAATCATACCTGATGCCATCAAATTTTCTTCTACTTCAATTGCATCATTCATCATGTCATCTAATGTAGTAGATCTCCTTTCCCTCAGTAGCAAGGCAAAATCACTATCAAAGGAATCAACACATCGAAGTTGTGTAGCTCCAGGAGGTGGCTTAAATTCAACATGAATTGAACTATAAACCTTCATGAATTTGGTTGAAAACTCATGAACTGTCTCACTGGGTGTTCTTTCCAAATTATTATATTGAGTCAACAATTGTAGAGGATTTTTTTTGTCTTCCCATCTTGTAAGAAAGGTTAATTCAAAAGATGCAAAATTATGAATGCTTGCTACTGGAAGAGCCTTGAACCATTTTATGAACTCACGTGAGAGTCTCTGTGCAAACAATATCACTTTAACATCTTCATCATCTACCTCCTCCATGTCTACAAAATCATTAAACCAGTCTAAATTTCGTTGAGCTGAAATATTCTCTTCTGCATCATATGATTTAATTCTTTGATTATAATTTTGAGGTAGATCATGCAATTGAGCAGGTAAGACAAGAGGAACAAATCTTGTTGTCATGGTTTTAGGAGGACCTAGGCCTTTTTGAACAATATGATTGGGAATCATTATAGTTTGAATGGGAACACCAATAATAAAGGATTGGAACTTCTTCTCATCAAACAAAAATTCAGTCAAGTTTGACTCTGAATTATATCTAAACAAAGTTTGCTCGAATCTAATGTCAAACTCAAGATCATCGATGCTCTTTACTCCGTCCTTAGGAAATGATGAAATTCTATGCAAAAAAATACATGAGTGTGCTTCCTTTTCTTTTCTCTTATTTAGGATCTTCTCAGGATCAACCACATATGCTGTAGGTTCTGGATCTGGGTTTCTCCTAGTGTAATTTTTTTTGGGGCTAGGATTTCTCAATGAGATTACTTTTTTGCAACTGCTCTTTAATAATGAAGTCCCTAGGGTAAATTTTTCAGCCAATATTATGTCTGATTCTCTGTTACTATCAGGAATTAGATATAAAACTTTGTCATTATTTCCTAGGGAAAATTTCACTTTCGTTCTCCGACAACGACGCCAAATGTTACCATTATGTAAATTGCTTGGTTTGAGGAAGAAAATCACAGAGGTAACCACAAAACCACTTTAGAACTCAAAATAGCCTTTTCAGTTCAGAGAGGGATCTCTCTTGTCACTTGGTCTCTGAAATATCAGTTTTCTCTTAAGGATCAATGGTTAGGTCTTTGATTAGATGAAGAGATTTTATAAAGTTTGTTGGAAAGAAGGAAAATGAATCTGCTCGACAATGGGTTCAACTTGAAGAAAATGGAACTATCAGTGAATGATGGTAGAACTATCAAGGAAGCAAAGGCTAGATAGGTGACAATATTTCAATTTAAATATTGTTGTTGTATGATGTAAGAAAGAGAAAAAAATTAACCACATTCAGAGCAACAACAGAGATGAATTTTGATTCAGTTAAGAAAAGATAACAATACTTAAATTGCTTGAATCTAAAGCATCAATATCAAATGAATTCCATACCATTGAATTTCCAATTTAAGCATACAAAGGTTGCGAATGAAATGAGAAAAGAACACAAGAAATACACACATGAGAGAGAAAAACACACTTCATATCACCACCACAAGAATCTCTGGTATGAATAGCACTGTACTTCTACACTAATATTTCATTTAACTTCAGAAAAATTAGAAAAATGTTCAAGACAAATGTCCTCTACACTTCTTCCAACTGCTTGTACATTAAAAATGATCCAATATAAAGGAAAAATCCATCCCTAAGCTACAGAAGTCGAGCTTCAACCACTCTCCTTCAATTTTTATTCTGATTACATTAAAATAGGAACAAACTCCAAACTACTTGCCAAAATTAGAAGTTCGCTTTGACCATATTAAATACATAATAATATCTCGAAAATAGATATTATTCAATATACTTTCGAACTTCAAGACTGATGTGAGTCATTTTCTACAGATGGAGAGGAATATGAAGCTGATTTGAATGTTGATTAGGCTCCTTGACTCGTTTATATAGTGATCTACTGCAGCTCGTTTTGTAACTATAAGCTACAACAATTGTGTAGCGAGTTTACACAACAAATAGTTTTCTTCAACTTTTTTCACACAGGTGGTAACTATAAAGCATATGGAGGTCAAAACTGATCATTGTGTCACCCATAAAACAATTACCAATCATTTCTTCATCAAATGTGTACTTACAACACTTGCGTAGCATGAGATCACTACACAAGTTCCGTGCAACTCTCTTTTCCAGAAAAAATCAAAACATCTTATCCCTTTACTGATCAAAAAGACAAAAATGTGAAATCATTGAATCTATATTTCAGCCACCTCTGCAAGTAGGTCTAACTTTCCACTGGCTTCATTATCAACTTTCATCCTTAGTTTCAGAGTCCTATTTTTTTTCCTCAATGACAAATTATGGCTTTTCAGATTTTCCACTTGCCTATACAAAATTACATTTCTTCTTAACTTTGACTAAGCATTGGAAATAACTGCATAAGCATTGGATATGGCTGGTCCACACTCATGAAGGTGTTTATTAAAATATTTCTTTGTTGTTCTATTGTATTCCCTGAGTTTAATAATCAAATCATGTGCTTCTCTTAATTGTTTGTTGAGACTTTTGACATTTCTCTCACCTTCTCTAGGTGAGGTATGAATCTTTTCAATTTCTATGGATTGGTCCTGTGCATGTTTTTCTTCTATAGGCTTGTGTTGTGAAATCAACATTATAAATGAAGATATTTTCAAGGGAACTGTAGTTTTAGGAAGCTCTATTGTTTTAGGACTCTTCTCAGCTACTCTCTCTTTACCCTTTCCCTTAGAACTTTGTGGCATTGTTGGTGTTGATTCTGTCTTTGACACTGATACCTCTTTTGGTGTTGAACTGCTAGAAACCCTTTAAGAAAGTTTCTTCTTCATATCCCAGTTTTCATGATGGAAATGGATTATGGCATGATGATCTTTCTTAATATGTTCTCGCATTTCTCCAATTATTTCATCCTTTTCACCTAACTGGAATTGATCTTTACCAATACCTTGAGCCGTATGTTCAAAACATTGTGTGTGAAAGGCAGGTAATAGCTTTCCTGCTAATATTGTAAGTGGACTACTAAGTTTTGGTGTTGCAACAACCTCATATGCAAAGTGTAACTTTCTTCCTTTCTTCTTAACTTGCTGACTTGGTGAAACACCTTCTACTTCTTTTCCTTTCTCACTGTCTTGTTCTGCAGACCTTTTCTCCCTCCTATTAGACTCCTCAGGGACTAAAGGAGATGTTTTTTCATCTGATAGGGGAGTATCTCCTTTAAGGTCTAAATAAATCTTTGCTAAAGCTAGGAAAAAATCCCAATCCTTGTTCAAGTTCTTAAGTTATTCCAATACCAGTAATTTCACCAAAGCGAAATGGAACAAGATGGTTTTAATCTTGTCATCTTTAGTCTACACTCTGTCTAACATTTTACCTAGGATTCTGTATAGGTGAAAAGGTAAATTTAAAGGGTTCTTTCCTATGAAATGCATTAAAATCATTATATGGTACTAATATACTCTATCAAATCTTCCATCGTAGGTGAAATATCTTTGTATTACTCTCAATAGATTTTCATAATGTTCTAGTATGCACTCTCTTGGAATGGTAGTACCAAAACTGTGCTTTTTATACCTTGGCTTCAAGAAATCAATGTAGAAGATGGAATCAAGGGGCATACCTTTGAACCATTTCTCCCCTTGAGCTAAAATTTCAATTGCAACAAATATTGTTTCCTATGACACCTGGAAAGTAATATCAACAACCTTTGTTTGGATGCCATTGAAGTTGAGGGAAAAATACTTTGTTAGCTGCATGTTGTACCCTTGAATTTTCTCATAAAATCTCATGCATCTGGCCTATTCAAAATAAACTCTAATTACTTCATCAAATTTCACTAATTTCAAGTTCTGTGGCTCGATTCTTAAAACACTCCCTCCCTTATTATATTTCTTCTTCCCTTGAGTTTCCATCCTGTAGATGTATGTTGAACACATTGCGATTATGGATGCAAAATAAGTCAATGGTTATGGTTAAGGAAGGGGAATTTACACAGTGATGAACAAAGCTAGGGTTTACAAGAAATGGGATCAAAGGAATTGGCCAAGGATCAAGAAATGAGTCACATTTTGCCTCGTTTTTCATGTTGCCTTGGTTTTTGTGTCCATTGTTGGGTGGTTTTTCGGCACATGTTTTTTGTCGATGGTTTTCTATTTTTGGTTAAGGAATTGGGGTTTTTGACTATTCCAGGTCATTGGGTTAGGGTTTTGGATGTTGTTGGATCCTATATGTATATTGTATTGTAAACAATGTATCACTATGAATGCATATATAATATGTTGATTTTCTCGGTTTGGATTTCTAGGGGAAAAATCTCTGTGTAATGTGTGTATTTTCCATTGTATATTTTATATTATTTTATTGAAAATTTGTTTGCAGTAAAATATTGTACAAGGTTAAAATATACAAAACTCACCCTTGATTTTTTTCCATGTTGGCACTTCTTGCAAACAATGCTTGAGGGTTTCTTGATCTTTGGCATATCTCTTACTACTTGTTTGGTACTTATCTTTACCAAGTTTTCAAAGTTGATATGACCCATTCTTTTATGCCACAACCAATTTTCATATATCCGCCCCATGAAACATTTTTCTCCATTAATTTCATCAAGGATGTATACATTGTTTGGGTTTTTGATTTCTTTTGCAACCATCTTTCCTGAATTTTCTTTTCAGATCTCACATTTTCAGGAGTAAAAAGTAAGAGTGTGTCTTTGGTCACACATTTGGATTACACTGAGAATATTATGTTTCAAGTTTTCAACACATAGAACCTTTTCAACCTTATCTCTTCTATTGTCAAGACCGAGAGTTTCCTTTCCAACTATCTTTGAATTTCCATCGTCTCCCAAGGTAACATTTCCTTCATTCTTCTTTAGGGTGATAACATTTGTTCTATCTCCTATCATGTGACCATAGCACCCACTATCAATGTACCGCTTATCCTTATTATTTTTTTCACAAAGTCCATCTTGAATGAACAATGCTTTTTCTTTCTTTTGTTCCCTTTATTCCTGATTTCTTTCCATGATTGTTGGGGCTTCCTCTTTTTTNTTTAAATCACTTCTGCATAATTTTTCTATATGCCCAAAATTATTGCATTTATAACATATGATGTTATAGTCAACAAAGGGGAAAATGAGTTGTAATTTCTCCTTGAGAATACATGGGTATCTCTGTTGTTGTTCCTTGTGTAACTGCCTCTTACATTTGTTCTACAATTTATTTCTTTATGACCAAAACCATTGCAAGAATAACAATAACCAAATAAATAATTTTGGTACTTGACTATGTGATTCCATCTTGATGGGAGAGTCTTCCTGATTCCATCCTTGTGAGGAAGATTTTTCTTCTATGGAAAATACTGTTCTTACTTCCTATTGTCTACAACATTGATAGATTTTTTGAGTATATCAACATAACTCTTGGTCCTTTCTTCACTTGAGTCTTTTGAAGAGGTTGAGGCTTCTTTATTAGCATATTCCTTCTTTTCACTGTAACCAAGACTAGTCTTGTCAAGTGGTGATATTTGACAGTTTAAGATTTCATTCAAGGTTGTAGATATCTTTTCAAATTTCATGTTGGTATGTGATCTTTCCGACTCCTTTCTTAGATAAACTATTTTAGATTCTAGATTGTTGCAGATATATATTTTTTATTTTAGTTAGGATCTCAATACTTCTTCAATTCTCTTTGCATCTTATGCTTGAGTTTTTAAGCCGATGATGATCTTTTCAGTTTCATTAGATCTTTCTTTTATATCCAACATTTCTTTTCTATACTTCTTCAGATTCTCCTTTTGTATCCATTTCTCATTCCTCAGTTTCTCTATTTCATTTAGAGCACATATGAGCTCTCCTTCAAGATCTACTTCTGCATCAATACCAAGATCTTATTCTTCTGTTGAGTATTCATTTTCATCTTCCAGGACATCAATTTGTTTTTATAAAACCACAAAGATAATTTCTTTTGTTTCACTGTCACTATCATTAGATGAACTGTTGTCTTCATTGGCATATAGATTCTTCTTTTATCTATAGAAAATTCTCCTCTCTTTAGTCTTACCCTTCATGTACCTTTTGAAACTAGAATAATTTCTATTTTTGTTCTCTGCATAAGGAAATTTACTAGAAAAGTGTCCTACTTCTCCACAATGAAAACATTTGAAGGAAATGTTACCTTTGTATTTTTCTGTCCCCCTCTTGAGCTTTCAGACAAAGTTAGCTTCTTCTACGTCTGATTCACTATCTGAGTTTCCACTCATCTTGTATTATTCTATCTTTATCTTCTTTGATGCCTTGAAGGATACTTCCTTCCTTGATAACTTTGCTGACTTATCTTGTTCTATCCTCATTTCATATGCAGTGAGGATTCTGTGCAACTCATCCATTTTCACCTTGTATAGGTCATTTAATTCTTCAATGGAAGATATGTTGGGATTAAATATTGAGGAAAGTGATCTAAGCACTTTTTTCACAATGATGGTTTCTTCAATCTCTTCATCCAATCCTCTGATAGTGTTGACAATCTCATCCACTTGAAGAAAATATGCTACAATACTCTCCTTTTTATTCATCTTGAGGGTCTCAAATTGTCCTCTATGGGTTTGTAACTTTTCCTTCTTGATCTTGTCATCCCCTTCATATATTTTATGTAACTCGTCCCACATCTCTTTTGCTAAATGACAATGCATGACTTTGGAAAAATATTTATTCTTGCATACCACATTGGATTGTACACATGGCCTTAGAATCATAATAACTAAGCTTCTTTTCATCTAAATCTATAGGAGAAGTTGTTGGAGCTATGTAACCATTCTCAATTGCACTCTAGATGTCATACCCAAGTGCCTTCAAAATTTTCATTCTTATGCTCTAGAATGCATAGTTTGATCCATCAAACATTGGAGCTTTGTTTGCAGAGAAACATTCTTGTTTATCCATGTGTGCTACAAGGACTCACTTTCCAATGGTTAGGTTGTTATGAAGGAACCCGCTCTGATACCAATTGTTGGTACACTTAGTTATACTAAGAGGGGGGGTGAATCAATTTAAAACTAATTTATCTTTTCTTACAATATTTATCAGTGTGTTACGTTACCAACTATATCGGTTAAAGAATCCACAATACACATATATTTAATGTGGAAACCCAAATGGGAGAAAACCACAAAACAATTCTCCTAAATAATCATGTAGGCACCAACCTATTTTTATAATGTTTGCATGAACCAACCTACAAGAGACACCAATCCCCTTAGCTGAGAACCAACTCAACATTGTCTTTAGGAACTAACATACAACTGCTAATTTGCATGTACCAACCTACAGAAGACACCGATCCCCTTATTTGAGTATCAACTCAACACTGTCTATAGGAACCAACCTACAAATGCAATATTTGTAGGCACCGACCTACAAGAGACACCAATCCCATTATCTAAGCACCAACTCAACAATGTGTAGGAACAAACCTATTGGAGACACCAATCTCCTCAATCTTTCAATAATTTCAAATATTCTCTTTCCCTCAAGCCTTCAATTGCATAAGATTGCTGCTCTGTTTTTGTTGTCACAACAAATTTCTTCAGTTCACAACATTATTGATTTCAGAAGTTCCTTATACCTTTCACCTCCCAACCACCCTTCGATTATTAAATTATCTTCCTTTCATTCTCTAACATCCTCGAACCTCAGAACCTCAGAACCTCAGAACTTCTCTTCACATGATCCACACTCACTCACTATCTCTCACTCTCTTTTCTTCACTCTTTTTAAACATTTCAAAACGATCAAGGAATGATTATTTATACTAATCCCATATACAAAATTACCTTTTCTCTTATGCCAAAAATCGTGCTTATGGGTCAGCTCCAGATCCTTAGATCCTTACAAAAAATTAGGCTGTAAAATTTATTTTCAATTGGTCTCAAATTCCTCTTGATTTTCATGATGATAATCACTTTCTTTAAGCAAGAGACATGAAAAATAGGATGGAGTTTAAAGTGACCATGGAGAGATAATTGGTAGGCCATTGGACCCACATGCTTGAGAATTGTATAAGGACCATAAAACTTGGGAGTGAGTTTCTGAAAGTGTTCAACTTTGAGGGAAGTTTTCTTATATGGTTGCAGATGAAGAAACACCTGGTCCACTTCAACAAATTGATGTTCTGAATGACCTAGATCTACTTGTTGCTTCATGTGATTCTAAGCCATGATTTTTTTTTTCTTTGAGAGTATAGAGAATGGCAACTCAGACTGTAAGTGTGTAGTCGACATCCTGAACCTTGGATACACCAGGTAGGTAGGAGAGAATAGACATTGTATTTTGATCATAGAATGCTTCAAAGGGAGTCATGCGAGTGGCTTCATGGTAAGATGTGTTGTACCACCATTCTGCTACTGGTAACCAATGATCCCATTGAGTTTTTATGTCATATGAAAAACATTGAAAATATGTTTCCAAGCACTTATTGACAACTTCAATTTGTCTATCATTCTAAGGATTATAGGTCATGCTGATATGCAATTGGGTTCCTTGGAGCTTGAACAATTATTTCCAAAAATTGTTGGGTGAAAATTGGATCACTATAAGAGACAATAGAGTGAGTCATGCCATGGATTTTGAAGATATTATCCATAAAAATTTGAGCCATCATGGATATGGTGAACGGGTGTTGGAGGGAATAGAAATGAGAATATTTAGAAAGGAGATATACTAAAACCATGATGTCTGACTTATTGTCTGATTTGGGTAATCCCACAATGAAGTCCATATAAATATTTGTCCATATAGCAGGTGGAATAGTGAGTGATTGGAGTGTGCCTGGAATTTTTACTATTTCTCCCTTATTTCACTGACATGTATCACATTCAACCACAAAGGTGCATAGGTAATGTTTCATTCCTTCCTAGAAAAAATACCTTTTGACACGTTCATATGTTTTCTGAAAGCCTGAATTCCCCGTTTTGGGTGATGAAGTTTAGAGAGCACAATGGATTTAAGGTGAGATTGTTTCCTTAAATACATATGACCTTTATAGTGAAGCTCCTCATTATGCAAAGAGTATCCTGGAGAGGCTTGAGGATCTTGTTCCAATTGTTGGATCAAACTAGAGAGTTTGGGATCTTTCAACCATTCCTGGAGAATGACTTGCATCCAACCTACTACAATAAAAGAGAGGGAAAAAAGGGACCCTTCTTCTTCATATTTCCTTGAAAGAGCATCAACGACCACATTTTATTTCCCCTTCTTGTAAATGATATCATAATCATAATGAAACATCTTGGTCACCCTCTATGTATCCAAGGATGAAATACGTTGTTCCAAAAAATACTTGAGGTTGCAATGATCGATTTTAATTTGGAAGCATGGCCCCGATAGATAAGGATGGCAGAGATCCATTGCATTCAGAATATCCAACATTTCCTTTTCATAGGTGTATTGGCACAAATATCTCTCCGAAATTTGTTTAATAGTGAAAGAAAAAGTTCTACCATCTTGCATAAGGACTATCCCAATGTCTTTCCCTAAAGCATCACATTCCAGGATAAAAATATTGGTGAATTTGGGCAGTGCCAGAACAAGAGTCATGCACATAGCCTATTTCAAGGCTTGGAAGGATTGATTATCTGCTAAAGTCCAACTTAAAGTATTATTTTTTTTAAAGCAGTGAGAGGAGCTACAATTTTACCATAATTCTGAACAAACTTGCGATAATATCTTGTTAAACCCAGGAAACCAAAAATTTTAAGAGTTTTATGGTGAGGCCAGTCCTTCATAGCTTCAAGTTTCTTAGGATACACACGTACACCATCCTTGCTGACAATATGACCTAGGTAATCAAATTTAGAGGCTCCAAAAGCACATTCAAATTGTTTGAGAAAAAGTTGGAGCTTAGACAGTAAGTGTAGGAATTGATCCACATGGTCAAGATGGTCTTGCCAAGTTTTACTATAGATGAGAAAATCATCAAAGAAAAATAATAAAAAATGACGAAGGAAAGGAAATAAGACATGATTCATAAGACTTTGAAAAGTGGATAGTGCATTACACATGCCAAAGGGCATGAACAACAAATCATAGTGACCCTCATGAGTTCAAAAGGAAATATTGGGTATGTCTTCCTCTTTCATACAAATCTGGTGGTAGCTGTTGGTTGTGGAGCCTGATTATCTTCCTGATTCAGAGGTCCTTCCTTTCAGCCGTGTTTATACCCCATGAAGTATTTACACCCCATAAGTATGTACACTCTTCCACGCGGGGGAGTGCAGAGGGGGGTCTGGGGGCAAGCGGGCCCCCAGCGGGGGTTCGGGGGTGAAGCCCCCGAAGCAAAAATTGCCTTGTAAAAGTATATTGTAATTTCATTGTAAATTTGGACCGTTCATTATAAGGTCGCAGATCTAATGGTAGAGATTATTTTAGGGTTTTTTTCCCTAGAAGGAAACCCTCTTTTATGAGGGAAATGTATCGCGGCTATGGATGGTGGTGAATATTGTATTCTGAGAGAGGAGACTGTGAGAGAAAGAAGAGGAAGTTACAACGGGTTATGCTGTAGTTTGTATCCCTTCATTTGCTGGATAATAATAAAGGAAGGACCTGGAAATTTCTCTAGTGGACGTAGCCCACACTGGGTGAACCACGTAAATCTGTGTCTCTCTTGTATCGTGTGTCTTCTGTGTTTTGTTTCTACATTTGTTTTATTTTATTGCTCCGCGGTCCTGTTTTTTCTAACAACTGGTATTAGAGCATAAGGTAACTCGCAGGAAAAGAGGGTTCCTGGTTCGAGTGGGAGAAATATCGGAAGATGGAAAGTTTAGGGTCGAGAAATTTAACGGCCAAAACTACCAGTTATGGAAGATGCAGATGGAAGACTATTTATATCAGAAGGATCTATTCCTACCATTGAGCGGAGTAGCAAAGAAGCCGGCGGCCATGAAGGACTAAGAATGGGAGATTCTTGACAGAAAGGCTCTAGGAACGATACAACTGAGCCTGGCAGCGTCGGTGGCTTTCAATATTTCGAAAGAAAAGACAACGAAGGGTTTGATGGATGCGTTGGCCAAATTGTATGAAAAACCCTTGGCGTCGAATAAGATATTTCTAATGAAGAGATTATTTAATATGAAGATGTCAGAAGGTGGGTCTATTGCAGATCATTTAAATGAATTTAATACGGTTACTAATAAACTAAGTTCTGTAAAAGTGGACTTTGATGATGAGGTTAGGGCTCTTCTAATC
>ML792160.1:1102781-1112994 GCA_009831015.1 Picea engelmannii | reverse complement strand
GAAAATGAGAAATTTGCCAGGTCCAAGAAGGTTCAGAGTCCAACATATACAACAACGGTGGAGTTGTTGAGATCAGTCTCCAAGTGGGAGATTGTTGGTTGTGGAGCCTGATTATCTTCTTGATTCAGAGGTCCTTGCTTTCAACCGTGTTTATAACCCATGAAGTATTTACACCCCATAAGTATGTACACTCTTCCACGCGGGGGAGTGCAGAGGGGGGGTACCTCCTCTGCGGGGTCCAGGGGGGCTATCCCCCCGACTGGGGGGTCTGGGGGCAAAGCCCCCGAAGCAAAAATTGCCTTGTAAAAGTATATTGTAATTTCATTGTAAATCTGGACCGTTCATTATAAGGGCGCAGATCTAACAATATATATTATGTTAGGTTTTTTTGCCCTAGAAGGCAACCCTCTTTTATGAGGGAAATGTATCGCGGCTATGGATGGTGGTGAATATTGTATTATGAGAGAGGAGACTGTGAGAGAAAGAAGAGGAAGTTACAACGGGTTTTGCTGTAGGTTGTATCCCTTCATTTGCTGGATAATAATAAAGGAAGGACCTGGCAATTTCTCTGGTGGACGTAGCCCACACTGGGTGAACCACGTAAATATGTGTCTCTCTTGTATTGTGTGTCTTCTGTGTTTTGTTTCTGCATTTGTTTTATTTTATTGCTCCGCGGTCCTATTTTTTCTAACAGTAGCTAGAACATAGATCAAGTTTGGTAAAGTAATAAGCACCACTCAATTGATCCAAAAGGTCATTAATGACAGGAATGAAATTTTTTTCATTGATTGTGATTTTTTTGAGGGCACAAAAATCATGAGACATGCACCAAGTGACTTCTTTCTTGAGTATCATGACTATAGGAGAAGAATAAGGGATGGTACTAGGACGAATAACACCCACTTCTAGCAATTATAGAACAATTTTCTCCACTTCATTTTTTTGGGCAAAGGGATGACGATAAGGGAAAAAATTAGGAGGAAGACTTCCTGGGAATAGGGGAATGGAATGATCATGGGTATCAGGGGTAGGGTGAAGTCCATGGGAAGTGTTAAAAATATAATGGTGTTGAATATAGATTGGATATTGGGATGCACATAGGGTTTCTCAACTGATTGAATGGAATGGAGTTGGGAAATAAAGTCATAATGACCTTTTTTTAGTATCTTTTTCCATTGTGTGGGAACTGATGATCTCATGGGAGCCTACCATGACACCTTGGAAATTATATTTTTGTCCCTCTTGTTGGAATTACATGGTTAAGTCCTTAAAATCCATGGTGATGGGGCCGAGGGTGTGTAACCATTCAACAACACGAAAAATGTTACAACTAACCATGTTGATAGAAAACATATGAGATTTCAGGTGATACAGACCAATTTGCAGGTGCACTTTTTCACAATGCCCCCCACATTTCATGGAATCACCATTTGCAATCATGATTTGAAAATTGTTAACTACATGGATATATCATATGGATGCTACCACTGTTTACTAGGATAATGACTTTCCAGTGCTCAATGTAGCCAATTAACATGAGGGTTTGGGGAGCATAAAAACCAGTGAGGGCATTCAGTGAGATGATCATTTCAACTTCTGGTGGGTCAGAGGGTGGGGTATGATCATTTTCTTGGGGTGGTTCTTAAACATGAGGAACATTGACATATTCATTAGAAACATCCTCATAAATGACCATAAAAATCTTATGTTCCTTACACTTGCACCCCATAAAATATTTGTCATCACAATTATAGCAAAGACCCTTAAGTTTGCGTTCAACCATTTCTGCTTGAGTTAATTTCTGGATATTGAGAGGAGTGGCAGGAGGGGCATGATTAGTGAGTCTAGGGAGAGAAATAAAGGAGGTTTTTTTATTTATTTTGGGAAGAGACTACTTGTTGTTCTTCCTTGGTGCGTTGAGTAGCTTCCAGCCAAGTCAAGGGGTGATCCATTAGGACATGGGATCGTATGTCATCCTTAGGGCCACTGATAAAGAATTCCTGGAATAAGGCATAAAAAAAACCATCTATTCTTAAATCTAATTGATCAAAGGTTGTGATATAGTCTTCCACTGTGACAGATTGTTTCAACTTGGTCAAACATCCCAAATGGTGTGTGTTGGTGTCAAAGCGTTCATAAAGATCTGTAACAAATTGTGTCAAAGAAACATACCCTTTGCGTGAATATTTACGCCATTACCACCATTTCCAACATTCAAGATCCAAATAAAGGACACCGTAATGAATTTTTTCCAAATCATTAGTAATGTCGTGCAAGGAGAAATAACGTTCCATTTGAGAGACCCATCCCATTAGATCCTAGCCATCAAATTTGTTCACCTCAAATCTAGGAAGACATAGTTCATGATGAAGGTGGTTGGAATGAAAATCCCGGGTATGGGAGGAATCGACATATTCATGGTAGTAAGGTTGTTTAGAGGAGGTAGGGTTCAATGATTGACTCATACATTTATTGAGTTTGGCTTTGAGGGAGTCAAAGCGACCATGGAGGGATTCAAGGTTCTCAACTTTGGAATTGAGGGATGCAATGTTGGAATTGATGTTATAGATGTCAGTGTTGGTCTGGTTGTTGTGAGCCATCAAGGTAGTGATTTATTAGTTGCTAGTGAGAGCCATCTGTGAAGAAGCAAAAAGTGGGCAGGTGGGCCTGCACATAAAAAGGGTGACAAGTGAGAGGTACCACGACAGTTAGGGAGAAGAGAGGAATTGAATGGAATGGGTGGAAAATAAGGGTGTCAGGAAGGGTGGGTGGGTCCATGGGAAAAACAAGTATTATAAGTGATAGGTACCACCTTGATTAGGGAAAAGAGAGGAATCCAATGGGATATGTATCAAATAAGGGTGTCAGCGGAACCACTATATTTTTTTTTACTCCTATAGAATTATACTCTGGCCTAAAGAATAATGTAGTGATGGAATGCCCAAATTGTTAACAAGGAACATTTTGTAAGAATTTTGCAACCTGGATGTAGGAGGAAAGGTTGCATGGAAAAATTTCCCCTCCGTTTCTATTCTATCTTGTTTTATTCCCAAGGGTTAGGGTTTTTTTAGGGTTCCTACAGATAATGGTTTGTCCTGTGCTATATCTCTATGATATATGTGTGGGGTCAAATAGTAGTACTTAGCCCAATATATCAGGGAACCAACTAAGGAGGCTTAACCGTACCCTTAGCCATACTACCCAATTAGCTAGATACTAGAGAGTAATCTTCCCAAGTGTTGTTCTCGGTGCCACTATAATAGTTTGGTGGCCGATAGGATGATCTAAAGTTGGTTTCAGAAGATCTAGGGGACTCCCTAATACATGAAGGTACATGGGAGTGATTGTCATGTACATGTGTTTTCCAATGTGGTGCTACTCAAAGGGGTACCGATAGTGGTTACAGAGGTTTCCAACAAGGTGAAACATCCGTTTCAAGTAACCCGTGAAACTATCTGTATTTCCTGCGTGTAGTCTTCTCCGTCGCAATTTTAACCACCGAACAACATATCTTTGTGCTTTAAAGACACTGACAATACATGTCACTACCCTGGAAAAAAAATTGTCCCAAAATTTCTACAGAGGAAAGTGCCATGATACCATTTGTAAGGTACCAGATGTATTATGCAAAGAAGAACATAATAATTATGAAGAATACTACTAGAAAAAACAGAATATAGAGAATAATAACACCAAAAATGACACTTTATTGATAGAAATGCAACTTCACTTTCCTCTTTGAGGGGGAAACCTCCACTGGAGCAAAGCTCAATTAAAAAATAATTCTCAAGAAAAAACTTTCTCATACCTTCTACTTCTATTTATACTAATTCTATCTTCTAAAGAACATTCTATAGGAAGATCTTTCTAAAACCAAAAACTTTTATTAATTCTATTTACATTAGACTTATTCACATTCTTATATAAGCCTTATTTACTAATGTCAGCCTTATTACATAGAAAACATATTATTCCATGTACATGAGGGGATAGGGAGGTTAAGTCCCTAACAATTAGAACCCAAATTACAATAGGTTCCCAATCAATCTGTATGTTGTTCAAGACAATAGTTCTATAAGTGAATGGAGGATCACAAACACTTTGGTTCTGAGATGAAAATGATTTTCTTTGGTGAATAACCATTTGTTGGTCATCATGGTAGTTTTTTTTTAATATTGGGGGAATCGACAACTCGCGTGACACGTGGTCGATACCTGTCTTCTACCACTATAACCCCAGGTGCGCCACATAGCCCACAAGCATGGAGCACAAGTAAATCGGGGTGAGAATCGAACTTGAGACCTCCTTTACATATTTCCTTCCATTTACACGACACTTGTCAATCGGTCTACACCCCTGTGGGTTGGTCATCATGGTAGTTAAAAATATAATGAAGTTGCATTGTTCTCATTGGAGAATATACACATTGCTCACAAACTTAATTTTGAGTTGGAATGGTGAGATTGTAGTAGCAATGACATATGTGTTGTTATGTATGCCACAATGAGTTCTTTTTTGGATCTTGGTCCAAGGGATGTTGGTGATATTTCTTGAGATCAAATGATGATGGCCCCAAAAGGTAAAGTTTTTGACTCATGTTCTATAAAAGAAATGACCATATGAAAATGTGAATCCCACCTTCTATTCATAACAAGTCTATGTTGGTATGTATAGATCCTATGTATTGGTCATTGCAAATTTTGAGTTTGTATATTTCCTAGAGTTGGTACTTGAGAGAAGTATTGTATGGTACCTAGGCATTGTTTTCCAAAGCTGGTACCTAGTGTCTCCATGAGATGGAGTATGTTAATTGTGTGTACCTATATCTTCATATGTAACATGTAAAGGGCACATCATTGTAAGACCTAGATAGACATGCAAACCCCTTTTCCATGTATCCTTGATGATTAAGATAACTTGTTCGATGTAGTGCAAAAACCTATATTATGGATTTGTTAAACACTTGGAGAAGTGGGCCATGTGTTGGCTAGATTATCCATGAGTGGACCATGTTGGTTTTAGACTTTGGGAGGTGCCTAGGAACCTATTGTTTTTTGTACAGTCATGGGGATCTCGTCAAGAAGTTGAATGAACCATGTACTTGAAGGACAATCCTATTAGATCAGTGGTTGCAGATGGTGAGTACCCATGTATTTTAGTGGATGATTGTTCCTTTATATGGACTTTGACAACTTCATGATGTCTACAGGAACAAGGTACGAGATGCAAGTGCCAAGTTGGACCAGATATAAACGTTCTAATCAAGAGGTTCTTCGAATCATGGTGTATCATTTGTTGTAGAAGACTTTATCCTGATGGAAGATCTGGCATAACAAAAATTGAGACAAGTACTCATTAAGGTGGAGTGTTGGAATTATTAAATCATACTGGTCTTATGTGTGACCATATTAAAGGTTGCGATTGTTATTATCATTTGTTATTGAAAGGTAGAGTTTGTCTCTATGTAAGAAGCATCTTTCTAAGTTTTAGGAGGTTGTTAGATCTAGTTATATATGAGAGATTCTCTCCAACTAGTTAGCTCATATTTTGGTGTGTGGTTGAGATATTCTCTCAACTGGTTGTTATTGTGACCAAGATAGCGTTTCTATCTGGAGACCTCAAACAACATTCACTTATTTATATGTGTACTATTACATTGATTAAATAGAACCTTCAATATAGTTTTTCAGTGTCTAGAAATCATGTCTTCTCTACCATTTGTTAACATAGTCTATTAAACCTTATCAAATAAAAGTCAATTAACACGTTTTATTATATGCTTTCTAAGATGAAATAACTTTGGAAATTGAATTTTTGACCTCACTTTTATTTTCACCCAATAATACCACAAATATTTTGAAAATAAAATTAAATTTCTATACAAGATATGCATCCTACAAATTATATATATAAAATAAACTCAACATTTTGATTTTATATAACTAACTTAAAAATGTAAAGATATGAACATTTTGATTTTTAAAAAACATTTTGATTTTTAAAAAATATTTTGATTTTCACCCAATGACACCACAAATATTTTGAAAATAAAATTAAATTTCTATACAAAATATGCATCCTACAAATTATATATATGGGACATATGAGTTGGTAATATTAATAAATTAAAATAAAAGGAGATTGATGTTAAATATATAATATAAATAAAATAAAAAATAGTATTCATTAACTTTCCTAATATTTAAAAAAGATCAAAATGTTCATATCTTTACATTTTTTTTTAGTTATATAAAATCAAAATGTTCATATATATTTGATTTGAGTTATATATATATATATATATATATAACTCAAATCAAATATATATGAACATTTTGATTTTATATAACTAAAAAAATGTAAAGATATGAACATTTTGATTTTTTTTTAAAATATTAGGAAAGTTAATGATTACTATTTTTTATTTTATTTATATTATATATTTAACATCAATCTCTTTTTATTTTAATTTATTAATATTACCAACTCATATTTCCCATCTCCTTCATATTATATAATAAAATATTCTTCACTTTTCTAAAGACAATTAAATATATATTGCAAATAATTTAATTAAGTTAATAAGTGGATGAACTCAACTATTTTTTGGTATTTTTTTTTTTTGTCAAAAATTATAGTTGTACTTAATTTCTGACCATAGAATTTTGTTCAAATCTTCTTTAAATTCTGTAGGATTTTTGTGATTGTTATTATCATTTGTTATTGTAAGGTAGAACTTTTGCCTCTATGTAAAAAACAACTTTTTAAGTTTTAGGAGGTTGTTAGATTTAGTTAGATATAAGAGATTTCTCCAACTAGTTAGCTCATATTTTGGTGTGTGGTTGAAATATTTTCTCAAATGATTATTATTATGACCAAGATAGTGTGTCTATCTTAAAACAACATTCATGTATTTATATGTGTACTATTACATTGATTAAATAAAACACTCAACATAATTTATGTGTACTGTTATATTGATTTTATGTGTACTATTTTTTGGTATTTTTTTTTTTTGTCAAAAATTATAGTTGTACTTAATTTCTGACCATAGAATTTTGTCCAAATCTTCTTTAAATTCTGTAGGATTTTTGTGATTGTTATTATCATTTGTTATTGTAAGGTAGAACTTTTGTCTCTATGACCAAGATAGTGTGTCTATCTTAAAACAACATCCATGTATTTATATGTGTACTATTACATTGATTAAATAAAACACTCAACATAGTTTATGTGTACTATTATATTGATTAAATAAAACACTCAACATAGTTTATGTGTACTATTATATTGATTAAATAGAGCACTCAACATAATTTTTCTGTGTCTAAAAACCATGTCTTATTTACCATTTGTTAACATAGTCTATTAAACCTTATCACATAAACTTTATTTAACATGTTTTATTATATGCTTTTAAAGATCAAATAACTTGGAAATTGAATTTTTAATCTCACTTTTATCTACACGTATTAACCTAGTATAAATATTAATGATGTCATAAATATTTTGAAAATGAAAATGAATGTTTATGTAAAATATACACCCTAAAAATTGATATATATGACTAATTAAAAAATTTAAAGTTAACTCAGAAATATATATATATATATATATATATATATATATATATATATATATATATATATATATATATATATATATATATATATATATATATATATATATATATATATATATTTGGTTTTTTAAATATTACAAAAATTAATGAATTATAATTTTTTATACTTTTCTCAATACAATTAAATATATACTGCAGATAATTTAATTATAATAATGACTTAGGCGGGTGGTCCCTCTTACATATTCCTATAAAAAACAACTAACATTCAAAACAATAAATATATAATAACAAATTTATATAATTCTTGCAATTTCATATGAATTTTATATAACAAATTACAAAGAATTTAGATATTGATGAATCTATTATAAAAAGTGTAGGTTAATAAGTGGATGAGTTCAATTTCTTTTTGGTAATTTTTTTTTTTTTTCAAATTTTATAGGATTTTTATCAAAAGTTATAGTTTTATTGATCATAATTTTTTTTTTTTTGGGTTTTGGTCTATTTTAACTTGATCAATATGATTGAAATTTTGAAGAAATAAACAGACCCAAGAACCCAAGAATTTTCATGAATTTTTTTTTTTTTTTTACAGAAATTAGAAAAAATGAATTTAGCTTTTAGCGATAATAACAAGGTAATTAAATGGGAATCAAACTAGAATAGAGGGTGTTGTCTAACTATTTTATATTTTTCCCTCCTAGCCTTAATTTAAATTGCATCTATGAATGCAGAAATGGATTCACCATGCTGAAAAAACCCCGGAGTATTCAAATTATACAGATTTAACCACTCAAATCTAAGATCTAACAATATCTATAGATTTAACCACTCAAATCTACAAATCTAACAATATCTCTCTAGATTTCTGACAAATATCTCCAAAATTATACCCAAAAAAAAAACAAAAACTTAGCACATTTAAACTACCACGAAATAAAAAATCTAAAATTGTTCAAACTAATTAAACTAATCCACTAAATTTGAAAACAATAAACATACTAATTTTATACATATACTTGTTAAACTTGTCTTTTTATATGTTTTTTTTTATAATTTATCATTAAATGACATCATTTATTTGAAAGAACATAAAATTCTCTATGTCTTCTATATTTAGTACTTAATACATTGAACATATTTGGTTAGAAATTCAGTTAACTTATTAAACGCTTATTTTTTTTATATAAAAACAAAAAAAATGCTTAACCTTATTTATTTAAAATATTGTTTGACAAAGATGCTTCTTAGCAAATCATCCTCATGTGACATGAACTTGAGGTCAATTACCTCTTATTTCCCATTTGTGTCGAATACAAAGACTGCTTATTAATAAACCATGCTTTTCATATTGATGATTTCTTACTTTCCAAGTATGACGAAGATATGACACAAGAATCCTTGCAACTAGCATGGATGTGTATAAAAATATTTCCATTGAAGTGGCTCCCCAAGACATTGTGCAATGCATCCCTCCCCTTGTCCCTTGTCACATATGAGGAGAAAAATGCAAGGGATGTTACAATTTTTTTCCAAATTTGACTTTGTAAATTTTATATTGCATTCTCTGTTTCGAAAGAAAAATCTTATCATCTAACCATTTCAATCCAATCTTATCATTTAAATTCAATCTTATCATGGGTTTAGTTTCATATTTTTATTTTATTTTTATAAAAATATATTAGATTTTTTAAAATTAAATTTTCTAAATTTTATTATTTTAAAAAAAAATATTTATTATTTAATAATCAAAATAAAACCGTAAAAATATTATTAAACAAAAATCATTTAAATCCAATTTTATCATTTAAATTCATTCTTATCGTGGGTTTGATTTTATATTTATATTTTATTTTTATAAAAATGATTTTTTAAAAATGATTTTTTAAAATTAGATTCTCTAAATTTTATTATTTAAAAAAAAATATTTATTATTTAATAATCAAAATAAAACCGTAAAAATATTATTGAACAAAAATCATTTAAATTCAATCTTATCATTTAAATTGAATCTTATCATGGGTTTAGTTTCATATTTTTATTTTATTTTTATAAAAATGATATTAGATTTTTTAAAATTAGATTCTCTAAATTTTATTACTTTTTAAAAAAATATTTATTATTTAATAATCAAAATAAAACCGTAAAAATATTATTGAACAAAAATCAATAAAGAGATTAAAATATTAATAGTGAAAATCTCAAGTAAATTAAAGAAATGAAAATATTAATAAAAAGTCTCAAGTAAGTTAACGATATAAAGTGTATGTAATTATGTGTTAGCTATAATTATGTTAAAAGATCAAAATTATTTGCGAGGTGTAAAGAAAAAAATAAACATTGTTAAGATAAGAACAAATTCTCATGAGCTCCATAGTGAAAGTGAGAGTTGATCAATTCTTAAAAAGCCATGGGATGAAAGAGTGTATCACCTTTGTGAGACTAAGAAGGTTGAAAATGAAAAATACTCTCTTAGATTGTTCAGCGTATACCCATATTAAATCTCATTTTCAAAATATTTGTCACATTACCAACCTTCCTAACCTCTTAACTCAACAAAAGTATGGTGATCTTGGAAAGCTTCTCTTAATGCTTTTCCAACACAGAAACAAAATTCTAAAGAATCTC
>ML792160.1:1075522-1102235 GCA_009831015.1 Picea engelmannii | reverse complement strand
CATATCCAGTCTTTGGCTTGCACAGACCGCCCGAAAGATTTGGTCTTCAACCAGACTTCTCACTTCAAATATGAGCTGCAAGTGCTCCGGGAGTAGAAGAGGTGGCGAGGACGGCCTCGCTTGCTGGTCATCACGTCCCAGACATCCTGCATCCTTAGCTGCACCGACGTCCATCCACTGCTCCTCTTCGATGATGCAAGTTTCGGTGCCTGGGTCCGAGGGAGCTTTTGCACCAGATTCGGAGGAGGTCCTGCCACGGGGAGTAGTTCCAGAGCGAAAGGAGCGAGTGTGGGGGTCCCAATCATCAGGGAAGGTAACCATTTTCGCTTCCGAGAAATCCGGTGGGAGCTGAGTGCTCGAATCTTCTTCCACGATTGTGCCTGGAGGTGAATCTGCTGCTAAGATTGCCCGCCTTCGTCGCTGTCTGGAAAGAGTTACTACGGTTTGAAATTGGCGGTGTCGTTTCCGTCTAGAGGTAGCTGCATACCAGCCCGCCCCCCTGCGTGGCCGTCCCCTCAATCACGACATACCTGAGACTAAGGTAAGAACCAAGTCGCCAAGAGCTGGACAAGAAACTGCTCGCTGCACAGGAAACTGCTCGGTCACAATGAAACACCCGAGAAGGCTGATGGGCGGATAAATCACACTAAACGCCATTAAAGCCATGAGCTTAATGCTCTGGCTGGCCGGACCAAGAGCGCTCGTGCTGGATCGCATCATGTTACGGAGGTGGTTTGAGCTGACGCTCAAATTGAATTGCGGAGTGTGTGGGGAGGATTGGTATTAAAGGCCCCCCGCCTCCCCTCGTCACCTCCCCTTGCCACCTCCCCTCGCTGACTTCGACGCGTGTCACCCCATCCGAGGTTAAAAATATCCTATATTAATTTAATTATGAAAATAGAATATTTTGATGAAAAATTCAAATATTTAAAAATCTAAATAATAGCCTATTGATGTATTAATGTCCCGAAATCAGATATGGGAAGATGGTTTTTTGAGAAGCCATCCTTTGTCTCTTTAACTTCCAAAATTTACCAAATTTTGGCATGAATTTACATAAGTAGGTGGGTGAAAGGCTTACTCAACGAAATTACCAAATTTTGGCATGAATTTACATAAGTAGGTGAGTGAAAGGCTTACTCAATGAAATTTATGTAAGTAGGTGGGTGTTTTATAGGTAGGTGTGAAAGGTATTCCATCAACTTGTAATTATGGAAAAATATAAATTAAATAAGGATGAAAAATTATTCTGTCCAATTTTATATAAAACTATGTAAGTAGGTAAATGGAAAGGATATTCCATAAAATTGGGTTTTAAAAGTAAGTACATTTACCTATGTGATTGATGGAGTGAGTGTTATAAAAATATGACTGCTACTCCTCTCCCTTTCTGATGATGGTCTCTATCTTTAAAACACCGCCAGCTTTAATGTCCGCTTGTCTTTATTTACTGGTTGTTAAAAACGTTTAACTAAGACAGAATTGACAGAGATATCGATCAGAATTTACATATATCTACAATTCAACAACTACCAGTCCGTTTTGGTTGATGGGGATTTGATGTTGTAGTAGATGGAGGAGACGAGAGAGGAAACTGCCGTTCAAATTCAATGCAGAGGTCAAAGGGTCATACAGATCATCTTCCTGTCATTCTCCTCTCTGCTACGAATTATCTCGGTGGTTGTTTCTACTTTTGCTTTTGAACAGGTCCCCACACAAAAATCCCCATACAAAAAAGGACTCAGATATGGTTTTCTCCGTCTCATTTGACCAGCCTGTGCATCCCATCAATGCGCGATTTTAAGATGCTCTCGTAATTATTGTGTAGTCTTCAGCATACTTAAATGCACTGCACGACATGCTGTCAGGTGGTTCAGAACATAACCAGGGCTTCTGTATATTACATGGCTGGATTCCCGGGGTTCTAAATTAATTGGCATTTCAAGTTTCATTGGAATTCAATGAAGATCCTGCTACTTCTGAGGCAAAGGAAAGGAAGTGACGAGATTTGAACGAAGGTATCTGAGTAAAATGACTTGGTGAATCTCTGGAAACATGCCATGTGTTCCAACAATGTCACAATCTCCAGTCGAATCCAGAAACACAGACAATTTGTTCCTGTCAACCGGGCTCTCTCTTATCTTGGTGAGTCCGGGCCTTACATATGCTTGGATCAAAAGGATAAGTTTACATCACAACTGTTGTTGATTTGGGTACATTGCAACTTATGGCCCTTCCCAGGGGGACGATACAACCTGAGAAGCCCTATTGAATAGGAAACGGGCTATGAAGATCTAAAATGAACTAACCGAAGGGAATCTCAAACTAAGGGCTCTAAGAACAGTGGAACTGAGCCAGTGAAATTTCAAGAACTGCATATGAGGCTAGATCATAGATATATGAATGAATCTCAATGGTGTGATGATGAGATGAAGTCCGGAACTTGATGTAATGTTCTCAGTCACTAGGCTGGGCCACGTCACACAAAACTCTCATTTTTTATGATACCATAAACATTAAATGAAATTTCTGCTAACTAAAATAATTATTTTCTTATTGTAGCAGCATGTAAGTCATTCTCATTTAAGTAGAGTTCATGCACAACAATAACACATGTAAATAACTCATCAACAAGATAAAACACTTATCTTTAAACAAGAATTGTGCAACCAACCCACCCAACCATAGACTGATTGTTCCAAATCTTAAGAGCCAGTCACCCCCGAGCTAAGGCTCGTAATCCACAAAAGAGGGTGGTATCTCATGGTCCACTCACAGCTCATAAAATTCATAACCCAATTGATATTCTCCTATAACTATCTCAATTTTTCTACCATCTCTCTTCCTCTTGACCCGCTCAACCCATGGGATGCACCATTTGTTTATCAGGGATAACCCAAGGGATGTACCATCTGTTTTTCAAGATTATCCCAAGGAATGTGTCATTCGTTTATTAGAGTTTCTATGACACAGGTAACTAGGAATCTCTCAACTAGGAACTCAAGGGAATCTGCTGCTAGGAAAACTACTAGCAAACCAACAACAAACACTTGTTGTTACAGTGCAACTCACTCCAAAGTTCACTCTTCAGGTCTGACAACCCGACTCTTCAATCTTCAACTCCAAAACACTTCAAATACGTTCGAGCTTGCTCTAGAATCTGCTCTCCATAGCTGCACCCGCTCCTAGCTCTCTTTGTTCCTCTCTCATTTTCTTCACACACAGACAATTTCCTTCCCCCAAACTGTTGTCCCAACCCATACAAATTTCCTCCCTTTGGCTTGCCTTTCTAGACTCACACTCTTCCTCAAGATGATTGTACTCAACCCCCATGTGCCCAAGAACTCTGGGATGTGACCATTCACAACCACCCTCTTACACGTATTCAATGATTGGCTTTGGGAACACTCAATCATAAATTGAAAGGTTCATATACAATTAGCAAGTTTAGGAAAAATGGGTTGAATTAATATACATAGTTAATTCCCCCTTTGACCCCTCTTGGCCATTATCCTAGACACTTCCCCCTCTTGTGGATTAATTCAACCCCCATCTCTTGTCCATGTCCCCTTAGCAGCTGACATCACATTTTATTATTAAAACATAAAGATACAATTCACATATTACATCGCTTGGTCGTAGCCACATAAGCATTAATTAAACTAGGGATTATAATGGGGATGTTACACATGAGATCCTACCAATTATAAGAGCAATGAGGACTCTCTCATCTTGGCCCAAGGTAACCCATCAAGAAGATGATTGGGAAACCATGGTACATAGGGCTAACCCCTAAAATAAAGGTGTTGATGTCAATAGGGGGAAGTTTGTTGGCACCCAAGACTAAAAGGGGTTCCTTAGGCTTGAAATCCAAAGTACAACAAGTGGATATACATCTCTAGAATCAATTGCTAATACCGGGACATGAGAGGGGCTACCATAGGGAAGCCCCCTCCTAAGGACTGATGCATTTCACACATGCGCGGGAAATTGGTACAATCAATTGGATCCTTGAACTATCAAGTATACGATTCTCAATCATGCGATAATGAACTTAAGTCGAGCACACAAGAAACAACCAAGTCAAAGAGCATTGAGGCCTCTCTCTGCTTGGTTTGAGGCACTCACCAATGAGGAAGATGAATTCAAGGTACATAGTCCTCTAAGCCAGACCCTTAGAATACACATGTTGAAGTCAATAGGGGAAGGCCCACTGGAATCAATGCAATGAGGAGTCCTTGAATCTAACATGAGGTAGAAAGTAAGGTGTGACTGATAGAGATTGAAACTAAAGGGGAACGTGAAGGAAATGCAAGGTGGACTCAAGACTTCCCTTGTTCAAAGCATAAATGTAAGGCTGACCTGTCAACAAGTGAAAAAATTCCATGGGGAATCATTGATTATTGGGCATATAACTTTTCAATGACATATTAGTAAACCATGGGGACAAATAGAGGTCAAAACTTGGCAACACAGGATGGGTATGACTCACAAAGGCATGGGAAAATTGTAACATAACTCAAATTGGAACTAAATAGACTCCATGGGACATAAAGGCAACTCATCTCAATTACTCTAAACAATGGCAACACAAGGATGCTATCATAAACTGAATCACGTGCTATAAAAGCACAAGGCTCTCCTAGTATTTCCAAAGGGGTGCCAAGAGGTGGGTTGGGTAAGGAGGTGCTTCTAGTATTTCAAAATGGGTTCCAAAAGGATAAGGTAAGATATGTAGTACCAAAATGGTAAATGGTCTTTCTGATATTTCAAAAGGGGTATCAAGAGGATCCAATAGATCTAGATCTAGCCATTCTATCAAAATCATAGTATCCAATTGGAATCATGTGGGGGAAACCAAATAGGCATATGGAGGGGTAATGAGGAGACAAATTCCCTAGAAAAAAAAAATGATGGTAATTCTAAAGGTGAGAACTGCAAATGGAAGTAAGTAAGGATAGGGGCATCAACAACAATCTCCTTGGGGGTCAGTGAATGGTGGCATAAAAATGAAGAATTGACACTGTATGGATGAAGAACAAGGCTTGTGATACATGTTAATCCCGTTAGAATAATAGGTGTGCTCGTTTCACTGTAGACAATATCTCAATATTGTCACCCAACCATAGGCACAAATTCCACCCCCAAGCACCTTAACCTCGACAGAGTGAATAATTCTGGAAGCAAACCCTAGAACCAATAGCCAACTAAGGAAGCGTACCTCTCTCCAGAGCTAGCGTACCAAGTAGAAAGTCCAAACCATAATCAAACAAGAATTCCAACCATAACCAAAGACCAAGTCACCACTGCAACAGTTGTAGCTCTCCTCCAATCATGCACACCACTTGTCCTTATGCAGTTGTGAGAGTCAGTGTGACAAATGAGCTATAGCGCCCTCTTATTTATAGTCCTCCAAGTGACTTAACTGGGGCAACTTCTACTTCTGGAGGATAATAATTTAATATAAATTATTATCTTGGGGCGACTTGTCTTCTAAGGTTATTTCCTAACCTTCTAGTGTTTCTCTTGCTTCCCAAAACATTCTAGACTCGTCAAACGTTACACGTAGAGGTTAATACCTCCTGTAGCTACCATAATATCAACACTCCCTCCTAGCTAGGGAGGTATTAAAGACAATGGTATAGAGAAAAAAAAATACCATTCAACCGATAGCATCATCATAGCCACACAGGGTATCTCATGATCAAATCATGAGCACCATCACCACTATCAATATCATCTAATAGCATCAACTGCATCATCTCTTGAGGCCATACTCCATCTGAGTAATCATGCATGATGTTGAATAAGTCATTCACTCAACAGAGTGATACAGGGACCATTCTTCTACTCTGAACATACTTCCTAGAAGAATAGTTGTCACAACAGATGATGAAATCCCTGCAATGGGATACAAGGATCATTCTTCAAATCTGGACCTACGTCCTAGAAGAATGTCAGTCTTCCCAGATGCTGAAAGCCACCCTATGGATATAGAGACCATTCCTACAGGAATGCTAGTCTCAAATTAATTTCTAATCGGGTCATATGTACCATAGAGATGAATCTCTACCCATATGCCTTAGAAAATATCAGTCCCGTATCAACCACCCTAATCGAGATGTCATGTACTTAGGAGGCGGACTATTCAACCTGATCGGGCCAATAACTGTGCGTCAGGAAAATATCGGTCCTGAACCATTTTCCTAATTGGGTCACAATCTATGCCTTAAGAAAATACCATTCCAGGATACGTCAACAATCTGTCAACCCGGACCATTCTCCACAGGGAGAATGTATGTCCACCAACAATTTGTTCTGCCAGGATCACTCTCTAGCTGGAGAATGTCTATCCACCAACACATCGACTATCCATTTAGCTGCCAATCATCTCCAACACTAGTGGTAGTGTCCATGGAAATCAGATAGTAGCATACAGTTGCTATAATGCCATCCAGTAGAACACAATTGTGTCTATCCATAGTAGTACACAACTACTACCTAGTGGTACACAACCACTCCTAGTAGCACACGACTACTTACCAGTGACACATAGTCACTACCAGTGGATCACATCCACCACAGTAGCATACAACTATTGTCCAGAGACATACAATCTCTACAACAATCATATCATCTGATATCAATCTGCATAAACAATATCATGATACAAACTGATTCATGTGGGCCATTCTTCCACTCACATCTGTGAGTTTTGGAAGAGAATCTACCCTCAGAAAGTTAAACATCATCCATGGGCTATCTGGACTATTCTTCCCAAGCATAAAAAAATAATTTTCCCTGAACCAGTCAACCTAACTGGGCCATTCTTCCAGCACGATTCACAATGCAACCTGGAGAGAATGAGTCCACCCTAGGGAATAACTGTCCCTGATTTCCAAACCTGGACCATTCAACCTAACTTGGCCATTCTTCCAGCACGATTCACAATGCAACTTGGAGAGAATGAGTCTTCCCTAGGGAATGATTGTCCGTACCATTTCCTATGGAAATAAATTTCCTGCACCAACATCCTACATCAGACCATTCTTGAAAACTGCTCAGAATTGTGAACTTTAAAAGAATGACTACCCGAAGAGGCGGACCATTATGCTTGACCGCTACTCAGAGTGACTGCCAAGGAGAATGACTATCCTAGAACATTCCCCCACACTGGTCACAAGGGGATCATTGTCTATGGTACATCAACAATCTCTCAAGCCATGACTGTCCCTTCTAGACCATTTTCCGAACTGGAAAATGACTATCCATTAGAAATCTTGGACCACTTTCCGAACTGGAAAGTGACTATCCAACTTGGACCATTTTCCAAATTGGAAAATGACTGTCCATATATCAACAACATATCAGTTCTCCCTCCCAACTTGGGGAGTAATCACTTCCCTTTCCAATAAGGAAGTCATCTCCACGAGTCCCACCTTGTCCCTTAAGTACACGAACTTTTCATCTTGGACAGAGGCTTTACCAAAATATTTGTTATTTTCTCATCAATGTAGATATACTGGAGAACCACTTCTCCCGTTTGGACTTTATCATGGAGAAAATAGTACTTGATCTCAATGTGCTTTGACTTGTCGTGGAACACCGAGTTCTCTGAGAGCTTCACATAGCTCTGGTTATCACAATATATCATGGTCAAATCCAACACCTTATCAAATAGTCTAGAAACCAGATTACAGAGCCACATTGCTTCCGTACAAGCATCACATGATGCAATATACTTTGCTTCTACAGTGATCAATGAAACAGACTTATGTTTCCTGCTAGCCCATGATCACATGGAAAAGCTCAAACTAAAACATATCCAAGAAGCACTTCTTCTGTTATCTGCACTCCATGCCCAATCTGAATCGATAAATCTATGTAGTTGTATATCATAACTCAAATTCCCACGAAGATATTTCAAGGCATGCTTTGCAATTATTCAATTCTCATGGCTGGGTACCACCTGGAACTGGCTCAATATGTTTACAACAAAGAAAAGGTTTGACCTAGTATTCATCGAATACAACAAGGAGCCAATCAAATACCAGTACAGGGACGGGTCTACTGGATCAGAGTCTCTCAACTTCTTCAGATCTGTCATCATGAGAGTTTTCCATGGATTTGCAATCCATCATCTCAGACTTCTGAAGAACCATTTAGATACAATTCCTATGTCATAGGAAGCTTTCACCACTCTTCTTTTGTACATGAGAGGCTCTGCACCAAGTTGCTTGAATTCATACAAGGTCTTCTTCCATATACATACATGGGTCTCTTTCTCAAAATCTTGAGGTCATTCTACATATGCTTCTTCCTCAATTTCTCTATTTAGAAGAACAATATTTCCAATCCATGGATACTGCAAGAGATATAATGGCTCAGATAGAGGTATATATGGTTTACTGGAATAAGTTGTCATCATAGTCTTCTCCCTCCTTCTCGGAGAACCCTCTAGCCCCAAATCTCTCCCTGTATCTATCAAAGATTCCATTTATAAGTCTTCACAGATTCTTCAATGGATCATATCATTGGGGATTAGCTCCCTCCTAATCCTGACTTCATGCTCGAATGAGAAATATTTACAACTTCCTTGTTTTTATTCTAAGACTACATGTTTCTAGAATTTTGCAATCAATTCCCTCTATCTGAGAGAGTCCATGCTTCCGTCTAATGCATATCTGTTTGATTTTTGTAAAGTGTCACAAGCCTACTTTTTTTTCCTTTTTTATTACTGACTTCCTCTGAGTCTGATTCCCTCCGAATCTGACCCCCTCCGAGTCTTTTAAGTTTGTTTCTATTTGTTCTAATTGTTTCCCATCTACCAGTTGTTGCAAGCATTGTGTCATCCTTATAAACTTCTTCTATGACATCTTCCGCAAAGATTGTTCATCAAAGGTTTGTCAACATATTTCACAAGGGTACCTTCCCGGAACAAGACAATAAGCAAAAGAAAGATCCAAGATAATATGTTTATGATAGGAAATCAAAATAAGAATAAGGACAAGGATAGACACAATTTCTACAAGCTTGGAAAGACATTTTCATGATAGCCTTCATGAGATAACCTGCCTGAAACAACAAGAACAATAGTGTTTCTGATACAACATTTTTCATAGTTTCTTGGTAGAATTACTAAGATGATCTTGTCTGAGAACAAGAACAAGAAATATCTCCTAGAGGAGGTGTTAGTTCATATTTTCAAATAAGTACACTGAGCAGTATAATCTATCAAGTACTACTCACTTAAGTGATAATAATAAAGATGTCAAACTTGATATGCAAACTTGGAGTCTTGCTATTGTTCCACTTGGATTTATTTTCTTCTGAGACAAGTATCCTTTCCAACCTATCCCTTATATTTAAAACGATATGTTGGAGAGTGTGTTGATCTTCTGAATGCACTAAGTCCAAGATCATTGCTTTGGACAAGATGCCTTGTACATTCCATGCAAACACACTCATGCTAATGATACAAATTAAAAGAACATGTATAGGTACATACCTTTGTTACCCAACTGTGACAATAAAGATTAGAATGACTTTGCTGGTCCAGAGGTTTCGCTGCTAGAGGATTGGTAAACCTCATAATGTTCCTTTCAATAGATCTCTCTTGGGCATAACATGCACTTTCTTCATGCTAGGTCTTTTGTCTTCATAATTTCCTTCCATTTTGACTTTTGACTGGTCAACCTTAGATTTTGACTTGGTCAAACATTGACTTTGACCAAAATTCCAAACTTGACGTCTTGGCTTGCTGAGAGTACCAGGAGATGCACTAGGCTAGGGCGCACTAGGTTATCCAGGAATTAGGTCAAGTGATTTACTTAGGTGCCTCAATACGAGGGTTATGGTTTCGTTGCTGCAACAAAACTTTGACTGCAACTGCAACTGCAACTGAGCAAATCCTCCCAATCTACCTTCTAGTGGTTAGACTGTCCGAAGATAGTGTGGGCCCATAACTTGTTAGAATAATAGGTGTGCTCGTTTCACCATAGACAATATCTCAATATTTTCACCCAACCATAGGCACAAATGCCACCCCCAAGCAGTGAGTGTGACAAATGAGCTCTAGTGCCCTCTTATTTATAGTCCTCCAAGTGACCTGACTGGGTTGACTTCTAATTTTGAAGAATAATAATTTAATATAAATTATTATCTTGGGCCGACTTATCTTCTAAGTTTATTTCCTAACCTTTGAGGTTTCTCTTGCGCCGACTCATCAAAGGTTACATGTAGAGGTTAATACCTCCCGCAACCACCGTAATATCAACAAATCCAAGATATACCAACCATAAATGCGAGAGATTGTGGGGTAAGGATATCAACATTATGAGAAGAAATTCATGTGGCTTCAACTTTGGGATGTAGACTAATCAGGCTCCCAATCCTAAGGGTATTAAACAACATGGGAACCAAAATGAAACATGGGTCACTATTCTAGGGCACCCATGGAAGGAAGGGTCTATCTCTAGGTAGATGAAAAATGCAAAATATATAGGAGTTGGTCCATCTACCCAAGTGAGGGGGGTCTTATAGTAAATTTTCAGGGAATGAAGGGAAAATGAAATGAATTGAAATGAGTTACACTATGATAAATTCCAAGGAAATTCGATCCTAAGGGAGACCCATATCAATGAATAAAATAGGTTATCCATGGTGAATTCCTAAGAATAAATCAACAAAAAACAAATCATAAAGGTCACTACTACATATTGAAAAATTTGCGATGACTACTTGCGACGAAAGTAACCTTTCGTCGCACAATTGAAGATAAAGAATTGTATTTTTAAATGTTTTTATAAATCCAACCCGAGTTCGTCATGCTTCCAACGACACCTTTGACTATCATCATAAGAATGTCGAAACCAGATCTACATCAAAAGATCGACGAACGTGAAGATAGTGGACTCCCATCTCTCTTGCAACGACCTTTGGTTATCGTCTCAAGAGAAACGATTCAACGATGACCGTTACTCTATTTGACAAAGTCAACATTGAAAGTTACATTGTTTGAAAAATTCAACATTGACTTGGTCAAATTTTGTCGCTCTTGCAACGAAAAAAATATTTATAAAATATTTTGCAAATTAGAGATGTTGCGAAAATATAATTTCTATAACAACGATGGTTCAGAACTTCAGAAAGGGTATTTTTTTGCGGAAGAATGTCGCAGAATATTAGAGGTGGGAAAAAATTAAAGTGGCTGAAAAGGGTGATGGTAGATGTTATTTACCTTGCAAAAAATGTTTCCTTACACGTCTTGTAAGAATTTTAATAGCAACAACTACAAAACATTGTAGGAAATATGGGCACATTGATGGGGGATCGAATGAATATTGTGCCGTGGTAATTAGCTATATATTCATTATCTGTTTTTATATTCTATATTTTATATAAAATTATATATATATGTATATATATTGTTTGATTATTTGTTATAGTACACACTAATTTTGCATGATTGTTTGTAATTATAAAGTTAAAGTTGCCCTCTAACTTTCTGTAGATATTGCACCAAGTAGTACTAGTAGAAATGATGTTTTACAAGCTGAGGAACATGATCAAGAAAACGAGGATCTCATAGAAGAAGATGATGGGACAAATCAAGTTAATGGTCCCATGGAAGAAGATGATGGGAAAAATCAAATGATCCAAGATTTGTTTGCTTAGTCAGATGAGGATGGGGACAGTGATGGTATTTATGATGAACCTCTATTAGAAAAAGCAAATAAACGACTTTATGAAGGCTCAAGAGAAAATCTTCTCTCCGTTGCATTGCTTCTAGTGAAATTAAAGGTTATGAATAATTTGTCGAACACTTTCATAACACAAATCCTAAGGTATGTAATATGTTTCATCTCATATACATAAATGTTGACTTTTTCTATTTGTTTTTAGCGTTAATTAATGTGTAAAATAAGAATGCAATTTTTACGATTAATATTCTTTACATTAACTAGTTATTTGTTATGTTGTATATTGTTAGGTGAATTTTTGTTACCATCGTCAAATATTTTACCTCACACATATCGATATTTGCATGCCATTATGAAAGACATTGGAATGGATTATCAAACTATAAATGCATGTCCTAATGATCATATTATATATTATGGAAAACATGTTTCGAAAACAGAATGCCCGCAATCTCTTATCAATAGATATCGAACCGATCAAGTAAAAAAAAGGGTACCTCGAAAGGTTCTTCGTCATATTCCCACAATTCCACATTTGCAGTGATTGTTCAGGTGTGAAAGCATAGCACAATTTATGGTTAACATGCAGGTAACATAAGTGGAGATGGTGTTCTTCGAATTCCTATTGATGGTTATGCATTTAGAGAAATTGAGGAAAAATGGGTAGATTTCAAAGATGAACCTCGTAATGTTAGGCTTTCATTGGCAGATGCTGGTGTTAATCCATTCAATGAGCTTAGGTCTATTTACTCAGTGTGGCCTATTTTTTATTATCAACAATAACATTCCTCCTTGGATGCCAATAAAGAGGGAGCACATAATGTTGACAATGATTGTTCTAGGTATTTGTTTACATTAATTTTTTGAATGTAACATTTTCATTTGTTTCATTTTTTACATAATATCTTTTGTTTATTTATTTACTTATATATACATATCGTGTTTATTGATGCAACCCCCCTTCCCTTCTAGGTTTCTTCCGACCTCCTGGTCTAGGATCTTTCTATTTTCCAAGTCGGATCGACTCTTCAGGCTTCTGATTGAACCAAAATCAATTATGCACAAGCCCCTTTTTTTTAATCCTGTGTGCAAGTCCTGACAGACCCGTGGGCTAATTTCCACATGCTCCCAAAACACTAGTTTCAGGCGTAAGCCCCTCCTTCATACGATCTTGGGTCGTGTCCTTATGTTAATGCATGATTGCGGGCACATGAAAGAGTGGTTTCAAACCAACCCAATTTTCTCCCCACAATCCTCCTTGTGCTTCCACGTATCCATTTGCGAATACCGTGGTTCCAATTGCGGCCCTCTCTAGGATAATTATCTTCCGCGCAAGTTCTGGCTCCACAATTCTTCTTGTCTGTCGATCTCTTCTCCTTTGGTGCTGCCTACGCTCAACGAATGCTATTGAACCTCCTTCCCTGTCTCCTACGCATGATCTCATATCATCGTGATCTGTCGCCATGTAACTCCCCTCTAGATCAATGATTGTCATTGATTTCGCCTTTCGGGATTCAGGAGTTTAGTTTTCAAACTTCTCTCTCCTCTATCGGGAAATATCCTGGAGTGGAAGATCTGCCGCCATCTAGCTCCTTGAATCTATGACCAGGATCTCCTCCATGAGTCTAGCCTTCGGGAATCTCGATTCTCAAGCTCCGCAAGCTCCTTCTTTGCATGTGACCTTGGATGACATCCTCACATGACTACATGATTTCCTGCTAAAGCTCATGCACCTTCAATCCCAGAAATGTTGTGGGACCGTCGATCTCCCGATCTTGATGGTACCTATGGATTTGATGGTTCATGTCTATCCTCTCCAAATATACAGACCATATATCTTCACGATTCCAGGCTTCGGTTGTTTGAAAGCTAAAACCTCACTCCTACTGGTTTGGTGTCTCCCAGAGTGAAAGATTTGCTGACACGTATCCTCCCAGATCAATGGTCGTTCTCCCTCTTCGGATGTTCGAGCTTTGACGATCTCAAACCCTTCTCCTTTGCGTTCTCCCGGAGTGACTTCACCCGGAGTTCACGATCTTTCGCGATGCGTCCTTTCTGGATCTAATGATCAAGCTTCTCTTCGACTCTTCGAGCTTTGACGATCTCAGTTCTCCACTGAAATCTCTGTAGATCAACGACTCTCGGCACTTCGGCTCTTTGGGCTTTGGATATTTCAACCTTCTGTGCACTCATTCCTCTCGGAGTGTCTTCACTTGAAACACATGATCTCTTGACGCGTTTCTCCCCTTTGATTTGACGACCTCTATCCGCTTTGGGTCTTCGGGGTTTGGTAGTTTCAACTTCTGTGCACTCGGTTCTCTCGGAGTACTTTCACTCAAAAAATCAGATCTTGTGCCACCTGTTGCCTTTGATGATGGATGGTCCCTTCTTGCTTCAGGACTTTGGGACTTTGATAAGTCCGATCCCTTGCCTGTACATAGTGTTAAGGCTCGTGCACTTCCATCCAGATCCAATGGCTATTGAACCTCTATGCTCAGATCCAATGGATGGGATCTGTTCTCTTCTCCCGCTCTATCCTTTTTCTCTAGGAACCGATCCAACGGACCAAGCTTCTCATTACAACCAAATCTGATGGCTTTCATCGCTCCTCCTCCTGAGATTTTTGATTTCTTCCTACTTGGAATATTTCCTCAGTCTTCATAAGTTTTCAGCCTTTGAACTTCCTCTTGCGAACCCGACCATATTGGGTCTTTCTTATGCTTATGAGAGCATTATCTCTTCTGAGCTTTAGGACTTTGAGTAAGTTTGTCACCCACACACTCCTTGTGTTGTTACTTATGAGCTTGATCTCCTCAAATATTTCGATTTCCCACACACTCCTTGCATTTCTGGGATTTCACCAAACTCAGATCCGAAGGATTTATTGACAAGAAATTCTTCTCACCCTCCTGGCTCGATGCACACTTTGCAGAGATTCTCCTTATAGAGTGTTCAATAACTCTGTTTCTTCCCGAAATCAATACAGAGTTACTTCTGTGCACTCCTACACTCGCTCGATGCCCTCCTGGAAGAGATCTACAGAGTTCTTAGTGACTCTGCTTCTTTGTGCTTCTTCTGCACAATCTCCCCTCTAAGGTATTCAGTAACCTCGAGGTTCCTCCTTGAGTTATTATCACTCTGGTGCACCCTCTTGGCACATTCTTTCTTGACTTTGCAGAGTTCCGATGCGCATTACTTGTGCTGGATACAAAACTTCAAATGTTCTGTTGTGCACTCCTTGCACATCCTAAAGAACACAGAATGATACTTCAAACTCAAACAAAGATAAAGAAACTTATCTTCCGACTGCATATGAAACCTATCATACATCTATAGCACATTAACACACATATAACATTCACAAGATACAGATAATTCATAGACACGTCATGTGAAGGAAAAACTGCTTTTCTTTGTATTAAGATGAATGTCTGTTTACAAATGTGTACATAGACTGGACTACGACAGAGTCTTAGTTATTTCTCCTATTATAACTCTATCCCGAGTTCTAATTCTTCTAAGACCTCTCTACCCCAAGATATCTCTCTCAAGTCTCCTAACTCTCATCATGAAATCTGATACAAGATCTCTTTACAAAAGAGGGCTCTATGAGATCGTCCTCTCTCACCTAACCTCATCTATTACATTAATTAACAATTATTGCTAGATGAGAGTCAACACTCCATATTTGCAACCACTTATAGTCCTTCATGACTTTATAAACAAGTTACATTTTTAAAATACTGTTTACAAAATATCTCAACAACTTGATTTAATTCGGAGCTAGTTTATGATTTGAAATTCTGTCATGCTGAGATGTCACGTCCCTGCCTCCATGCTTACGTCTTTGACTTTGAAGGTGATGCTCCTACTTCAGTTATAGTAATTATTTATAAATTCAAACAATTAGGTAAGTATCAAGTTAAATATATGAATGTATATATCGAGCCTCTTATCGACGAGCTACTAAAGTTATGGGCTGACATCACTATGTATGAAATCTGTAAACCAATTGGGGAGAAGAAATTTAAATTCCATGGAACAATTTTATGGACAATTCATGATGCCCTAGGACTAACACATTTTTGTGGTATGTAGTATTCTATTTCTCTTTAATACTAGATAATTTTTTAAAGATATCATGCTGGATGTTTAAATTTTAAATAATGTCGTCGTATACTTGACATTAATCCATCTGTTGCAAGTCTTTAGACAAAGGGTAAATTTGCATGTCCATTTTTTGGTGTTAAGATGAAGTATAGTTATTCAAAAAGTTTAGGAAATGTGGTGTTTGATGAGTATAGGCACCTCCTCCCTAAGAACCATAGGTACCGTACTATTGAAAACCATCTTTTCAATGGGAAAGAAGAGATTGGTTTAGAACCACGAAGAATGACACCTCACCTATGGAGGTTGGAATATAAAATAAATCATCAAGGTGCCCAATTTATTTATGTATCATATATGTAATGTTTTCAATGTTTATTTTAATCATTGAATTTATTTTACCGTATTTGATAATTATTTTTGTGATTTCTTTTATGCTTCATGAAGGCCGCCATCAGGAAGGTATTAATAATGGGCTTCCACGAGGAATGAAATGTTATCCCACTCAATTCATGAGGTTTCCCTACTATGAGGAGATAAAAATAACTCATTTGTTTGATACAATGCATATCGGGAAGAATGTGATAGAAACATTATGGCGAATCATAGATGGTAGGAGGGATAAAGAAAAAATTGTCAAAATTTGTACTGACATTCAAGAAGCCAATTATGCAATGCGAAGTGTGATCCGATCAAATAGATATGGACTATACCGAAATAACCTTCCATGGTTATTAACAGAGAAACAATGCAATGATGTAAAAGAGGTCATTCAAAGAATTAAATTTCCCACGGGTTTTGCTTCAAACATAAATAATATCTTAACAAAGAAAGGTGAATTTGGTGGGGTAAAAACACATTATTGGCCTACCTTCATTAAGGTGATAATTTTGGTATACATATTTATATATATTGGACTTATAAATTGTTGGCACAGGTGCATACCCATGGTTCAAATCTAACAACACACCAACAAGCCCTAACTACTGGCCCTTTTGGAAACACCTGCAAAGCAGATGCAGTCTCACCCGAAGTAGCTATAGGGGGTTGCAGGACATAAGTGTCTACAACTAGAGGAAATGCAAGTGGATCCAAGGAAAAAACACACTAAAACCTAGTTACTCTTACCAAGCATAAACCTACTTCGCACAATTATATTCCATATCTAACATAATAATGAAATAATAGAATAACATAAGGTAAAATAACACAACATCAACCACAGAGACACAAAATATACGTGGTTCACCCTCTCCCTAGGGCTACATCCACATAACTGTGTTTCTTGATATTATATGAAAGCATATAGTTCTATCTGCACTCTTATCTTGCAGATCTCTCTCTCTCTCTTTCTCTTCTTCTCCCCCCCTCCCTGCGCACCCAGCTGGAGGGTTGATCTTCCCACTCAGCTGAAGATCTTACAATACAAGAAGGCTCTCACACACAACACTTCTCTCTCGCACAATACATAGTAGTATCCACAACAAGGATCACCCACAATAATCACGAAAATCCAACTCTGAATGAAACCATCCCAGGTCCTCTAGACCTTTATTTATACATTTCATGACAAATTCTAGGTGTCTAAAACCCTAGATACCCAAACCCTAGGTGTCTAAAACCCTAGGTCAACTTGACCCGCTTTTTCTGGGCTTTGCCAGCTTGTCTTTCCTTCTTTCCCGTGAATTGCTCCAAAGCACTCATTGACATCTTATTCCGCTTGTTGAGTTTTCCACGATCCATATTTCTTAATGATCTGTCATCCTCGATATTCTCTTTAAATGACTATCTTTCCCTTGCTTCGCTCTTTCTTTTCTTCTTCTTTAACCACTTCGACCCAATATCAGTCAATGTATCTTCTGGACAGTTCACACTTCATTTTTTATTTTCCTTTTTCTTCACTTTCTTTCCTAATCCATACCCAAGGGCCAACATGCCCCCAACACTCACCCGTGACTCGTCCCGAGGCACTTCAGGTTTGAACCTTCTATTTTACTTCGACTTCAGACTGTGCAACACAACCTGTTCTTTCTGCTCTATCCTTCCCCACCATGTGCATACTGTCTTTTCTATGTCTGGTACCTAGTTTCAACTGCACCTGGTACCTAGAGCCTTCTCCTTTTTCTTTTACTGAGAGCTGCGAGGCAACTGGTTCTCATAGTATAATTTCAACCGGCTCCCATTCACTAAAATTCCCTTCCATTATCCATTCAAAGTCTTCAACTGCGCAACTCCTCCTTCTGTAACATAGGCAACCTCATATGGCCCAAGCCAATGTGTCTCAAACTTCCCTGGTTGTTTCATGAACTTGCTGTCATATACCAATACTAGATCTCCTTTCTTAAATGATTTCTTCTTGATATGTCTGTCGTGATAGGCATTTTCTCATTCCTTTTGTACCTGCTGATGGAATCTTGTAATAAACCTGTCTTCCTCCAATTCGACCAACTACGCGAGCCTCTCTTGAATAGCGCCAATGTCATCCATATCTATAAAGGCCACAATTCTTAGACTAGGAACCAAGTATTCCATAGGTACACCTGCTTCTAGACCATATACCAACTTAAAGGGAGTCTGCATTGTCAGCTTCTTGCAAGTGATTCTATAGGCCCATAATACTGTTGGTACCCTCAAATCCCAATCATCCCTATTTACACTGTAAATCTTCGTCAACACTATCTCCAAGATATTATTTAATGCTTTGACCATACCATTTGCCTGTGGGTGGTATGGGGTTCTCTTATGATGATGAACTTCAAATTCCTGAGTCAAGGCTTCAATAGTCTTATTAATAAAATGTGTACCTTGATCACTCATCGGGATCTTTAGGCATCCAAACCTGGTTATGATATCATCAAATATGAATCACGCAGCTATAGTTGCACTACAACCCTTGAATGCTCTTGCTTTTTCCCATCTTGTCAAATACTCTGTCGCAGTGATGATGTATCTAGCTCTTGTGCGCTTTCTTGGTGGGTTGATAGGTCCTACAAAATCAATGGCCCATTTCTCAAATGCCTATAAGGTTAGCTGGGGTGCTAAAGGCATATCATTCCTTCTGGAAGGTTTCCCAACTCTTTGGCATACATTGCAGGATTTGTAATATTCTTTCGCATCTTTGTGTAAAGTAGGCCACCAGAGGCCAGCTCTGAGAACCTTCTGCATTGTTTCTTTTCCTGCATAATGCCCTCCCACGATGCCTCCATGCGATTTTTCTAGAATCAATGGTCTTTCTGCCTCCATAACACATCTCCTCAGTATTTCATCAGGTCCCATCTTATATAGTTTTCCAACTATAAGTGAAAAATATGCAACATGAACGACCAACTGTTTTTTATGAAGGACTGTATATTCACGATGTGCCACTCCTGTTGAAAATAAATGAGCTATCTCGGCGAAGTGATCATCCACGTTTCTTATGGCCAAAAACTGTGAATCTGGTAGTGTATCCTCCAGATTAGTAGGTTCTTCTCCATGCTCTAATCTGGACAAGTGATCAGGTCCTTTGTTCATTCTCCTTGGCTTGACCATGATCTCAAAATAATATTCCTAGAATAGTAGTAGCCATCTACATATTCTTCCCCCCAACATTGACTTGTTGAATAGGTATTTCAATGCAGAGTGATCAGTGAACATCTTGAAGTGTCCTCCCAACAAGTAGTGACGAAATTTCTGCAGTGCATACACCATGGCTAAACCTTCTCTTTCAGTTGTAGTGTAATTTATCTCAGCTGTAGAGAGCTTCTTGCTAGAAAAGGCTAATGGATGATCAATATCTCATTATCCTTGTTGTGCTAGCACTATTCCTAATGAAATATAGGATTCATTGACATGCACATGAAATTCCTTACTCCAATATGGGAAAACCAGAATGGGCGCAGTGACCATTTTCTGTTTCAGTGTGTCGAAGCTCTGCTGGCATTCTTTTGTCTAGTGAAACTGACAATATTTATTCAAAATCTTCTCCATGGGTTCCGTAATCTATGCATAGCCCTTAATGAACTTCTTGCAGTGTCTCGTATGTCCCAGCGCAATGCATAACTATCTAACTGAACTAGGAGGGGGTAGATAAACAATAATGACAATCTTAGATGGATCTACCAACAATCCTTGCTTACACACAATATGGCCTAGTAGCACTCCAAAGGGTTAAAGGAAGATGCACTTCTTCAGGTTCAGGGAAATCTAACATTGCCTGCACTTATCCAACATTAGTCTTAAACATTCAATATGATTTTGCAATAAACTAAAAAAAATCCAATCATCAAAATATGCTTCCAATATTTTATGTAGAAATTCCTTGAATGCTTTGACCACCACCCTATAAACGATGGATAGTGCATTCTTCAATCCGAAAGGCATCATTGTGTACTGGTAGGAACCCCATTCTGTTTCAAATGTGGTCTTATGGCGATCTTCCTTGGCAATCTTGATATGGTGATACCCTAAAAATCCATCTGTGAAGGAGTAGACTTCCTGTCCTACCACATTATATAGAACTTCGTCAGTAAACGGTGTAGGGAATGGATCATGTAAACATGCATCATTCAATTTCCTCAAGTCTACACAGATTCTGATCTCTCCTGTTTTCTTATCTTGAACCACCATAGGGCTAATCCATTCTGACTCTTCAACAGGTTCTATGATTCCTGCTTCCAACATTCTGTCTAATTCAATATTGACTTTCTCCTTATATTTTGGATTCAATCTGTAGGGTATCTGCTTGACTAGCCTTGCATATGGTTTCAATGGGATCTTCATCTCTCGCATGGTCCCTTTAATTCCCTTCATATCAGTGAACTTGGTTGGAAACAAGTCCTGATATTCATGCAATAATTCTGTGATCTTGTCAATAGTGGCATCATCCCAATAATCTCCAACGTTTGCGAGCTTAGGTGCTTTCTCTGTTCCAATGTTAACCTTTTTGATTTTAATTGGCTGTCCAATAAAAGTTAGTTCGACTCCTGGTCCTTCTATGTCTCTCTGTCCTTCTGTTTTTGCGATGTTCACATTCCTAGGATCATTGTCTTCATCAACATTGATGTTGTAACAACCTTGCAACTTCTGAAGAGTTGTAGTTCATTCATCCTCTTCTTGCTCCAGAGGGAGGTTAGGTTCCTCCTCAAAGATCCTCTGTCTTACAACTTGTAACACTTGATCTACTATAGGGTACTGACTTTCAAATGAAAATGTAGCTACAAATTTATGAGTCATACAGTGCCACTTTGTAGTGGTGAGAAGCAGTTCTGCTTGCAGATACCAATTAATCCAATTAATCGGTGTTGTATTCAAAGTGTTGATGAATTTATGCGCCCACTATTCCTGTGGGATGTTTCTCTTGGAATCCTCACAACTTCACACATGGTCCTTCGGGAAACTCTGACTTGTGTATCGAAATTTGCACCCTTCTACTTGTTATGAAAATTGCACTGACATCAAAGTGCGACATTGCATCCATTCCACGATGTTGTTTTTGTGTGTTCCCCACCATCTTCCTGGAGTTGCTTTCAGGGCTTCATCCAGTGCCAACAAACTTTTCTGTACTGGTACAATTTCTTCAAATTTCAACAAGAAAGCTTCTAGATGATTTAAACTGTCAAAGGTGGGTAGATTACTTACTTCTGTTTCGATCCAATGAACTTCCCTGGTCAATCTAGCACATCTCCATGCAGAAACTTCATACATTTGGTTCTGCCAGCTCTCTAGTGCTTCTTCTGAATCTGATGAACATGCACTGTCACTTCGCTAGCTTAAATTCCCATCTGCTGTAGGATTAATGTAATCCTGTTGTCTTGCTGTCAATTTATATATATTCTCAAGCTCATAAGCATGATTATCTTCTCTAATGGGTTTTGTATATCTGCAACCTTCATCAGGATCCAGAGGTGCAATGACCTTAAGGCCATCACCTTCAAATTTCATTTCTTTTCTTTAAGTCAACCACAGTGGAATTATTGAAATCCCAATCAATTCCTAACAACGCAGGATAAGGACACCTATCGTCAACTATCTCAATCACGTCGAAATCCACAAATGTCCTTACCACGTTGATGTCCACAGGGACATGCTCCAGTCTTCCAAAGGGGCTTACTGCCTGCTGATTATCCATCCTAGCTTGATAGGGGAGTAAATCAACTTAGGTTTTCCCATTAGGGCCCAGGTCTTCTTCGTCATAACATTGACTTCTGACCCTAAGTTGAGGACCACATAATCTATATCATAATCTCCAATCTGACCATTAAGGTTTAGTTCCTTATTTGTCCTTCTCTTTTTAGATACCTGATGTACTGCTCTGTTTAGCAGGGGGTCTATCCTGCCTATCTCATACTGCCTGATCAAATTTTGTAGTTCTTGTACAACTATTTCATCCTTAATCAAGTTAATGCAAGTACATAAGAATTCCATGATCTTTCTTACCTCTTTTCTTTCTCCAAGCGAAGCATACTGATCAAATGTCAAAGGCATTCCACATTCTCTCACTTCTGGTTGTGTCTTTGATGAAGAAGCCTGATCTTTTCCAAATTCTTTTCTTTCCTCTTCAAATGTTTTCTTTTCTTTCCTGGGATCAAACTCTTGTGTCTTCTCTGTAGCTCTTCTGACTCTTTATTATTCTGTAGTCTTCCCTGGGGCCACTCTATCTTCTCCTATAAAAATTCCTCCTCTAGTGATAACAACGACTCTAGGATCCTCTCCGCAAGGTTCTCCTGAGATGAGTTGTACTTGCTGGTTTCCTCCTCGTCTCTTCTAAAGCTTGGCTAACAACATAGGATAATATTCAATGACATGTTCAAATGCGTTGCAGTAGCTACAAGTTGTACAAGGGTTTTGACAGTCCCTTGCCAAGTGTCCTGACTGTGCGCAGTTATAACAAATGATTTGACCTCGACCTCAACCCATGCTTCCTGCTCATCCTCTTCCTCTGAATTCACCATGAGGATTGAAGTTTCCTCTTCCTGGAGAGTTATACTGCATAGTATTTCCTTCTTGATGTACTTCTCCTTGTGTCCTATATGTGTCTCTTGATCTTTCATGGAAGAGATCATAAGCCCTACAATATTTCTCATCATGCCCCATAGATTTATAGAATGTGCAGTAAATGTTTGTAGGTAGTAACATTCACCAGGGCGATGTCTATTTCTACATACTTCACACCAAGGTAGAGTAACCTGCTTTAAAGGGCTCAAGTCTCCAGAAGCCAAGCATTCATGAAATAAGGGACAATGCTCCTTATCATGGCCTTCTGACTTGCATATGATACACCAGATATCTTCTATTTTATCTTTTCCCTTGTCTTTATTCATATCTTCAACCTGCAGAGATAAGCTAGTTAGTTGACTCAAAATTTGACTAATACCTGAGCTGGATTCTCCTATAGGGGCTGTGATCCAGATTATTTTCGGCACGAAATGAGAGCAAAGATATAATAAATAAATGCACATAGATATCACATATATTCAATAATATAACATAAATGTATAAAATATGCAACGATAAAAAAAGATATAATTTAATACACGATTTCTATTAATGAAATAAATGTACAAAGAATGTAAAAATACAGAGTGAAAGACTCGCTAGAATGGTGGCAGCTTATCTCTGAGAAGAGATGTGATGACTACTCACATTCACAAGAAGATGATTACCATGAGGCTTTGAAGGCATTTTTACAATAAACATGAATGCCAAAAACCCTAGACATCCAAAAACCTAACCCTAGGAGATGAAGCACCAAAAGTCATGTGGGCCACGTTTGGGTAAGTTAGTACATCAACTTCCCGGGGTCGTAACTTTTGCATACGATCTCCGTTTTAGGCGCATGATATCCCGTTGGAAAGGTATCGTCGAAGAGATTCATTTTGGAGGAAATATTGAAGGAACTTCCATATTTCTCCCTGTTTTCCCAAAAACATCGTTTAGGGCCTCAAAATGGCCCTAGAAGTTAAAAACTAATAAAAATAGTAAATTACAAAAATTACTAGAAAAATGTTTTGAGCTAGTTGGAAAAGGTGGGTGGCCACTGATATCCACCTAGATCAGGTTGATTCTAAATTCATGGCGATCTCCAATGCCTCGGCCTGTGAAACGATCTTCTGTTGCATCAGAGGGACTCTGATGTGTGGTAGGATGGCAACAATGAACCATTCCTTATTTTTCTCATCTGGGATCTGAAAACTCAACCAACATGTTAAGGTCTTAAACCTCTGATCAAACTCCCAAATAGGTTTAGCTACTTTCTGCTTGATTTCTTTCAGTTCTGTAATGCACTGTGACTCCGACTTGTGTTTCTTGAATTCTGCACTCAACGCATTCTTGATCTCGTTCAATGGTTTAGGCTGCGCAATTCCTTGGACACATTTCATGTACCATCTTAGTGCGCGATCTCTTAGGGTAGTACTAAACTGATCCCTCTTAACTGCTTCGTTAATGACATTATTAATACTCCATACAGCTTCACATAAAAACTAGTGCTGATCAGGATCTTCAGATCCATCTCCCTTAAAGATAGGTAGCCTCATCTCATCTGCCATAGATCTTCCTAGGTTTCTTGACTGAGTATGTACTGAAATGATGGTAACAGTGCTCTGAGTGCTCTAGTAACTCTGACTACTCTGGTTACTTAATGCTGCTAAAACAACAGGAGGAGTAATAGTACTTACTTCAACAGTTGGCGCAGTTCCTAAAGTTTTTGACTCTTCTCGGCAAGGTTCTTTAGTCTTCCCTTCCTCTTCCCTAACAGAGTTTGAATGTTCCTCGTTCACTAACTCTTCTTCTTCTCCACTATAGAACCCTTCGTCTTGTGTCAGTGGCTCATGGATCTGCTCAAATAGGTTCACCAGAGGGACTTCTCTGAAGGTCCTCCCACTGCGCATATGTCCAACCTCTGTGTCATTATCACTATCTGAGTTTTTGAACATTATCTTTTCAATCAGACTACTTACTGTATTTTCAAGATGTTCTTATCATGCAATAACATCTTGATCTATAACTTCAAAAAGTGTAAAATTTTTCCTTTAGGTCCTTTAAAGAAATATCTCTCTTCTTGGCTATATGACTCAACTCTATTAATCGCAAACTCGGTGATGTACCCTCCAATAGTACTATCGAACCAATGATCTTTTACTCTTGACACGACGTTATCAAATTTTTTGACCTTCTCTATCAACGCCGACATCCAAACCACAGGTGGTCTAGATCTGATCTCAAACTGGGTATCTGCTAATCTGGTTAACCACTCGTATATCTCCTTATGAATTCATCCAAAGAAAATCTTGTGTACATCAGTAAATATATACCTTCCCAACCAGTCTTCTGTACTAAGCTTAGGGTTCTTGTTCTGGGCTTCAACGAAGTCATTTTCTTGTTCTTCTATCCACTTCTAAATCTCTATATTCGATGGAAACCACCTTTACATTCCCTCAAGACGATCCCTATCTCGACAACAGAACCATTTGTTGGCATAGGGGCAGACCCATGGTTCAACTCTAACAATGCACCAACAAGCCCTAACTACTAGCCCTTTCAGCAACACCTGTGAAGCAGATGCAGTCTCACCTAAAGTAGCTATAGGGGGTTGCATGAAACATGTGTCTACAACTAGAGGAAACACAAGTGGATCCAAGACAACAACACACTGCAACCTAGTTACTCTTACCAAGCATAAACCTACTCCACACAGTTATATTCCAAATCTAACATAACAATGAAATAACATAATAACATAAGGTAAAAGAACACATCATCAACCACAGAGACACAAAATATATGTGGTTTACCCTCTCCCTAGGGTTATGTCCACATAATCGTGTTTCTTGATATTATATGAAAGCATACAGTTCTATCTACACTCTTATCTTGCAGATCTCTCTCTCTCTCTTTCTCTTATTCTCTCCCCTCCCTATGCACCCAACTGTAGGGTTGATCTTCGAACCCAGCTGAAGATATTACAATACTAGAAGGATCTCACACACAACACTTCTCTCTCGCACAATACACAATAGTATCAACAACATAGATCACCCACAATAATCACGAACAACCAACTTTGAACGAACCCATCCCAGGTCCTCTAGACCTTTATTTATACATTACATGACAAAGTCTAGGTGTCTAAAACCCGAGATACCAAAACCCTATGTTAAGCCCTAATGTTGGCTCATTACCCCTTAATTGGGGCATATTAGATTAGTAATGATATTTTATTTATGTCGGCTTTAGTCCATTAGTTGTAATTTAGATTAGTAATGTTATTTTAATTATGTCGGCTTTAGGCCATTATTTGTAATTATACCTCCTAGTCTCCTAGATATACCAAGGAGAAATTTTCATTTTGAATCATCTTGTACTTGAACATTTTAAGTGGGGTAAAAGGAGGTTGCCCCCTCAAAGAGGCTTATTATCTGAAATTATCTCAGTTTCAAGGCGTTGAGTACTTTTCCTGAGGTTTTTCCATGCTATATTGATGTTTGGTTCTTAACATATTGTATCAGAGCTCAAGGTCTTGGGGTTTCGTTGCTACATCTGAGACACCGTGGTATTTTCGCTATAACTTTTTTTCTACAACGTTTCAGAAGGAACCACTTGGAGGGTATTTAGTAGACGGATCAAGGTACGTTGGGTTCAAAATTAAGCTCCTAAGGCCTTATAATTTCGGAGATACAACCTGTACAAGATAGGGTTATGGAATCATCCTGAAATGAGACATTGAGGAATTTTCGATATAAAAACTTTTCTATAACGTTTCAGACCCTTCCCTCCAGAGAGCATTTACAGAAATTAGTATTGTATCTGTGGTAAAAAGTTCAGCTTCTGGGTCATTTTAAATTTGTAGATACACCCTGTGTAAGATAGGGTATCTGACTAGCCCTATTGACTAGTCTCAAGAAGGTGTTCTAGGTAAAACAATC
>ML792160.1:1058354-1068392 GCA_009831015.1 Picea engelmannii | reverse complement strand
GTTGACAATGACAAGTTGACAGTGGTAGTGGTTGATTCAGTGACAGTAACATGTTGTCTACATTTGACATTTATATTTCAGGGAAGTTGGATGGGGCAAGGACAAGTGGTTGTATCCACCTTCCGGTTGTAGCTGGAGAACTTAGGGGGTTGTATCCTCCTTCTGGTTGTAGCCAGAGAATTGGGGAGTTGGAGCTTCCTTCATGTTGTAGCCTTCAAATCATGGACGAATTACATGGAATGTTCACAACATATGAAATAAGAAATGAACAAGAAAATACAGATACAAAAGAAGCAGCCTTCAAAGCATCCAACAAGTCAAAGAAAAAATAAAAGGAACTTAGCAACAACAATGACGTCTTGAAAGATGATGAAGAAGTGGCCAACTTTGTCAAAAGATTGAACAGGGGAACCAACATAAGGTATAGAGGAAGATTCCTTTGATTTTTTTTAATTGTGATGATATTGGTCATTTTGATATCAAATGTCCTCATAAGAAAAAGATAAATGATGAAGGTTACTCAAATATAAAACAAACATATAAAGAAAAAAGAACCACAAAGAAAGTTTTCAAGAAAAGCTTATGCACCAAAGAAGACATCTCATCATCAGATGAAGATGAAGTCAGTGACTTTGAGACAAAAAGAGTTATATTCATGGTAGTATAAGACTCTGATAAAGAAGACTCCAAAAAAGAATATGAAGAGACATAAGTTGACTACCGAGAATAATTGACGTGTGCCATAGAAGTTATTAGAAGAGAAAAGAAGAAAAACAAGAAACTACAAGCGAAACTAGACAAGAAATAAGACATTCAAGAACTAGAACAAATGATCACAAATTTGAAGGTTCAAATAGAATAAGATAAAAGAATTGAAGAAACACTCAAAGAATAGCTAGAAGAAAAAGACAGGATCATTGGAAATTTGGAAGTAGAGATTGTCACATTAAGAAAGGATCTTCAAAAGAAAAATATGTAGAACAACTCAAAAGTTTTGGATGACATTATCAACAGTCAAAAACCTCATCATGACAAGTCCAGACTTGGATACAATCAGACAGAAAAGAGATCAAGCTCCAAAACAACATAGCAAGAAACATATCCAAAAATCTATGCAGAAATAATCAAACGAGATAGGAAGATATACAAGGAATATTACAGGGACACTCCTCCACTGAGAAGATTCAGATTTAAGAATCACCAACTAACAGATAGGCCTCAGGAAGAAGAATAATTCATAAGAGTACCTATTTTCAGAATATGTTCAACTCCTAGGTATCAAACTATCATTTTTGGTTTATGTTATGCATGTAATAATTTTGGACATAAAGCTGTGAATTGCAGAGCTAACAACATGACCATAAACAACTTTGAAAGTCATACACAAAAGGGTTATTCAAGAAGGCCTAGTGAAACATAGAGAAGAAGTTACAACAGGTTTGAATCCTTGAGCACTAAAGTGGAATGTTACAAATGTAACAAATTTGGACACATGCCCAAAGATTGTAGAATGATAGTCCGTCCTAGAGAACCACAACAAAATAAAAACAGTCACAGACAAGAACATCATAAAAGGACATGGATAAGAAAGAAGAATCAATATAGCAATGAAGAATGAACACTCTCTCTACAAGCTAAGTAGAAGAAATGTGGTTGGTATGTTGACAGTGGTTGTTCAAAACACGTGATAGGTGATAGAGACAAGTTTCTTACTTTAAGAAAGGAAAGAGATGAATCAGTCTCCTTTAGAAATGATGATTCAACTAAAATCATTGGAAAATACACAATCAGAATTGGGAACAAGAATACAAAGGAAGAAAATGTTCTACTAGTAGAATATATGAAACATAATCTTCTAAGTGTGAGTCAAATGTGTGACAAAGGTCATAAAGTTACTTTTGATTCACACAAGTGTGAAATAAGAAAAGAAGGTTCAGGAAAATTTATTGCTACAACTGCAAGAACTTCAAACAACATATATGTGTTAAGTGAAATTGGAAATGAAAAGTGTTGTCTAGGAAAGGAAGATGAAAGTTGGCTATGGCATAGAATAATGGGTCACATACATTTTGATAACCTTGTCCAAGTCAGAAAAAGAGAAGCAGTCAGAGAAATGCCCCAGATCATGAAACCAACCAACACTTTATGCATGCATTGTCAATAATGAAAGCAAACAAAGACCATGTTTAAATCAAAGGAATATTCAACGACAAGACCACTAGAAATTGTGCATACTGATCTAGTTGGACCAACTAAAACAAAGGGCTTAAAAGGTGAGAAATACTTCATGTTATTAGTTGATGATTATACAAGAATGATTGCAGTTTTCTTTCTCAACAATAAGTTGGAAGATTTTGAAAACTTCAAGATCTACAAGGAAATGGTTGAAAATGAAATGGATTCAAAAATCAAATGCTTGAGATCTGATAATGGAGGAGATTTCAATTCAAAGGAATTTATGGACTACTGCAACAGTCATGGAATAAAAAGACAATTCTTCATTGCTAGGACACCTCAATAGAATGCAGTTGTTAAAAGAAAAAACAAGACAATACAGGAAATGGATCGAACAATGCTAATGGATTCCAAATTGACAGATATTTTTTGGACACAGGTAGTGCATACAATAATTCACATTCAAAACATATTAATGCTCAGAAACAACACTGACAAAACTTCCTACGAGCTATGGAAAGGAAGACCAACAAATGTGAAGCACTTCAGAATTTTTGGTAGCAAATGCTACATCAAAAGAGAAGATGGCAGAATGGGAAAGTTTGACTCTCATGTGGACAAAGGAGTACTTGTTGGTTACTCAAGAACATTGAAATCATATAAGTGTTACAACCTGAGATTGAACAAAGTTGTGGAAAGAATGAACATAACAATTGATGAAACAAGTAGAAAACAATTAAAGGAAGTAGAAAATGAATCAATGGAACAACTTTATGAAGAATAAGTAGAAGATGAAAATTAAGTAGAAGGGGAAGAAGAAGAAGATATGATAGAATCATAAGAGAAAGTTCAACAAGGGCCTCCAAAGACACCTAGAAGACAAGTACAAAAGAATCATCCTTCAGATAAGATTATCGGAAACAAAGATGCAGGAGTTGAGACTAGAAGAAAAATATGTTCATCAGAACAAACTCACCTAGCACTTTCATCTATGATTGAACCAACCTGTTTTGAAGAGGCCAACAAGGATGAATTTTGGAGTAATGCCATGGATGAAGAATTGGATCAAATAGAGAAAAATGATAGTTGGGAATTGGTTCCAAGACCAAAGGATAAGAATGTAATCGACAAAAAGTGAGTATATAAGAATAAATTGAATGAACATGGATATGTTACAAGGAACAAAGCTAGATTGGTATGCAAAGGATATGCACATGTTGAAGGAATTGACTTTGAAGAGACAATTTCCCCAGTTGCCGGAATGGAAGCAATCCAATTGCTTTTAGCTTATGCATGCTCCAAAAATTATAAAGTGTATCATATGGACGTACTATTAGATTTTCTGAATGGGGAACTTGAAGAATAAGTATACATTGAACAACCAAAAGGATTTCAGTTGCCAGAGAACGTAGATTATGTGTGTAAATTAAAGAAGACCTTGTATGGTCTAAAACATGCTCCTAGAGAATGGTACTTTAGTATGAATACATATCTACAATAGACGGGTTCAGAAAAGGAAGTGCAGACAACAACCTCTACATCAAGGTAAGTCAATATAATATTTTATTAATTTAAGGTTTATCTTGATGATATTATTTTTGGTAGTGATGATGACAGGTTAAGCCATAAATTTGCAAAGGATATGCAGAATGAATTTGAAATGTCATTACTTGGAGAACTATCATTCTTTCTGCGACTTCATATATGTCAAAGCCACCAATGAATTTTTATTTCTCAAACCAAGTATATCAGAGAAATGCTAAAGAGGTTCGGAATGGAAGATTGCAAACTAGTTATCACTCCCATGCAAACTAGTTTCAAGTTAAGGAAAGATGATGATTCAAAGTCTACAGATCAGAGACAATACAGGTCAATGATTGGTATCCTACTATATGTGACAACATCCAAACCATATGTAATGCAGGAAGTTGGACAAGTGGCACTATTTCAAGCAACACCAAAGAAATCACATGTATTAGCAGTGAAGAGGATTTTCAGATATCTCAAAGGAACATAAGAGTTTGGATTATGGTATCCAAAAGGAAATGATCTATCACTTATTGCCTACACATATGCAGATTGGGTAGGTTGTATTGATGACCGATGAAGCACCAGTGGAGCAACGTTCTACTTAGGTGAGTGTTTAGTATCATGGATAGGCAAGAAACAATCATCAATATCTTTATCTACAACTGAGGCATAGTATATTGTAGCATCAACATGTTGTACACAGGTTCTTTTGATGAAAGAAACTTTGACAGATATACAGGTTGAGTATGGTGAGCCCATTCCAATATATTGTGATAATACAAGCACCATCAATATCTCAAACAACTTGGTGATGCACTCCAAGACATATCACATTCCAATCAAGTATCACTTTCTATGGGAACATGCTGTAGAAAAGAACATCAGAGTTGAGTATGTGGGCACAAAAGAACAAGTGGTAGACATATTTACTAAACCACTTCCATGGGAATCCTTTGAGTATCTTCGCTAGAGACTCAGAGTTATTTCTACTCCAAAATGAATGCTTTTGAATTCTTATCTTATATGTCTTAGATGTACATGAGGAAGCACCATAAAGAGGATAGTTCAATCAGAGGGAGAAACCCTGGATGGAAATATACCTTTTCCATTGATGACAAAGGGGTAGAGATTTATCAGATGCAAATGACATAGGCATGGTTCCAGGGGGAGAAATGGTCACAAATATGTAGAGGAGAGAGGCATGGTTCCAAGGGGAGCATGAGTGATATGATTTCAGTATTGCATCAGAGTGTTTCCATCAATGCCAACGGGTGATATTGTTGATTAAGGTTGGTTGTCATTGATCTCAACCTTTGAAGAAAGCCCAATAGCACAAAGGTTTGGGTAATGGAACCAAGTTTGTTTTATGTAAAGATGACTCATTGTTATCTTGTCATGGTTGATAAAAAGTACAAATGGATGAACTCCAAAGTGGTCCCCTCATGGTGAAAGCCCGCACGTGAAGAGGATTTGTAGATTGAGTTATCCCAGAAGTATGGATAGAGAAACCATGATTAATTGTGGAATAATGAGATGAAGGTCAGTGAAACTATCTTATATGGATAGTGCTTACCATGCCATTTTCAGTGGTATGTGGAATGTCACATAACTCCTCACGGTTAGAGAGTTATGGCCATATGAAGTTGAAGAGCCCTCATGAGTCATATAGAAGCCCCCAAAAGTCAAGTGTTTTCAAAATAAATTATTTAAATAATAAAGTAAATGGAGAACTCCTTAAAATAAGGTAAGTGTAATTCTACATGAAAGTATAAATAAGAGGAAAACTTCTCTCATTTAATTACACTTGAATATCATTGCATATCTATTTTTGTGAAAGGTTATTTGGGCAGGTATTATTGATAGAGAAAAATTGTAGCAGAAAAAGTGTGGTAGGAAAAGCGTGGTAGAAAAAGTGCGGTAGGAAAAATATGGCATAAAAGTGCAACAGAAAAAGTGTGGTAGAAAAAGTGCGATAGAAAAATCATGGCAGAAAAATCACGGCAAAAAAAGTGCGGTAGAAAAATTGCGGCAGAAAAAGTGCGGTAGAAAAATAACGACAGAAAAATCATGGCAGAAAAAGTGCGGCAGAAAAAAGTGCGGTAGAAAAATCATGACAAAAATAATGCAATAGAAAAATTGTGGCAACAACATGGTTGAGGTTTATTTATGAGAGATATGACACATCTTATTTGAGGTATGTTTTGTGAGTTAGGGTTTATCTCTTTAGATGGTATTGGATGTTCAATATTGCTGCATATATCAGATTTGTTGAGGGATACAATTGGTATTTTGTTGTTGGTATTTGGCATATGGGTATTGGTCTTTTGGTTTTGATGTGTTGCTGAAGTTGTTAGTTTAGCTTGAGGCTACATAACAGTGAGGTTGTGGCACATGGTTTGATGTAAGGGTTTATGGTATTTGGTTTATGGATAGAGTGATGGATTTTTTATGGTTATATTGATGTATGTCTTTGGTATATGGTTGAGGTACATGTTGGGTACATGGTTGAGACAAGTAGTTGATGAGTTGGCACATACATGAGGTGTATAGTTTATGAGTTGGTACATACATGAGTTGTATAGTTAATGATGTTGGTACATATTGATGAGTAAAGGTTGATGCATGGTACATGTTGGTTCAGGTTATTGGTACAAGTTGTTTGGTGCAGGTTGATTGGTACAGGTTGTTACAGGTTATTGGTACAGGTTGACAGTGATAGGTTGACAGTGGAAGTGGTTGATTCAGTGAAAATAACAGGTTGTCTACATTTGGCATTTATATTTCAGGGTGGTTGGATGGGGAAAGGACATGTGGTTTTATCCACCTTCCGGTTGTAGCTAGAGAACTTAGGGGGTTGTAGCCTCCTTCTGGTTGTATCCAGAGAATTGGGGAGTTGGATCTTCCCTTAGGTTGTAGCCTGAGAAAATAGGGGGTTGGAGCCTCCTTCTAGTTGAAGTTGGAAAACAAAGGAAGTTGGTGCTTCCAATGAATGTATTTCTTCAAGACATATAAGAAAAATCATTCCGTGGTTTTCTCCCGCTTTGGGTTTCTACATAAAAACACTGGTGTACTGTGTATGTGTATGATTTCTCATTTGTTCATTGTTTATTTACTCTGTAATTATTGGATGATAATGATACACTGATATAACACTTGCATTATATGATTAAAAATGATTAAATTGCTCTATTAGTGATTCACCCCCCTTCTCAGTAATCCAACATTCTTCTCACCATTCTTTCTTGTTTATATAGTCTTTCAACTGGTGTGAATTTGAATCATTGTATATTTTGATATTTGAACCATTGCACCTTTTCATTTAAATGATAACATTAATCTTTAAATAATATCATTTTCCCTTTTATCCTTTATTCATAATGCTCATGAATTAAATCTCTTTTAATCATGACTGTGTGTCGGTTCTTTTGTCTTCATGAGTTGATCATAGACATGGATTGACTCATTATATTGTACTCATTCTTTTTCTATGTTCTCAGTTCACCAATAAACATATTTGATCTTTTATCAATTCTCTATATTGTTCTAGTGTTAACTATCTATTGAATTAAATCTGTATGAGGCGCTTCCTTCAAACCATTTACATATGACCATATGCACAAAACCATGGGCTCATTGATTTAATCACCGCCTCTTCTTTTACCCTTATTTCTTTATTCCATACGACTATAGGTGGTGACCAAGCACAAGGATAAATAAGTGCTTGATCACTTGTCAAGATCTACGGTCACGTTTTAATCACACAATGAGATGAACGACTATTGTTACTTCCAGACTTCATCCTTCCCGAATTCCAACCTCTTTACAAATATCCTTAATAAAAGACACATGTATATAATATTCAACGGTTGAGAACACTCTCTGAAGTAGATCAACGGTTAACGCCACTTCATGGTTTATGCTTATTCTATCCTTCTACTGTACTTGATCAACAGTCGATAAATCTCTCGAATTATATCAATGGTTAGCGTTAACTTCGACCTTTGACACTTCAGGTGATTTCTCCTTCACAGTCCTCCAATATTTCAGAGTTCATATCGCCGAAGTAGATCAAAAGGTTGGATTTTATATGCACAATGAATGGTTCTTTTTCATTTCAGAACTTTGGGACTTCAGGCATTTGCTGGTGGTGAAACTCCTGAAGTAAATCCCGGAGTGACGTAACTTACTGATGTCACTTGTTGACGTGGCACTGACTGAGTGGCTCCCACATGTCACTTAGATTCTTGACTTACTCATACCTGAAGTGCCAACTGCACTTTGGCACTTGTCATCATCTGATTGTGCCACATGTCCTTGCTGACGTAGATCTCCTCATGTGGCACATGTTCTTCTAATGGATCTAACGGTTGTCATAACTCCTGAAATGTATCTCAGATCGATGGATGAGAGCGACTTCAGAACTTCGGACTTCGGATGAACTCATATGTTATGAATCCTTTTTCGTTGAAGTGGTTAGCACTGAAGTTGACCATTATTCTGATCCAACGACCATCATGTATTGTCCAGATTCGATGGTCCTCATTTAACCCAAAAATATTAACTCAATCCAACAACTATCATAAATTTGGGTATTCGGGATCTCAAGCCTTTTGCCCCTCTTATCCTATCCTTCTACTTTCCTTGATCTAATGGTCGGGATATTTCTTGAAGTGTTCCTTAGATCATATGACTTGCGTCTATTTCGGGACACTTTGTGGCTTACCTTGTACTTCCACTAAACTTGATCCAATGGTCAGAATACTTCCCAAAGTGTTCCTTAGATCAGAAGACTCATGTCCACTTCAGGACTTCGACCATTCTTACTTCTCATTTTACTCGAAGTGATATTACCCGAAGTGTAACCTCCTCACAAATTTTAACCTAAAATGAATGTTGTTCATTGATTGTGATCTTATATCGACGAATCAATCTGTCTACGATGATGCTTTTCCTTGGTTTAAATCCAATGACTCTTCCTTTTCCAAAAAAGTTACCTATGATCGAAGGGCTCACGTTTACTTCAGAACTTCAACTTCGACTAAAATTCCTTCATGCACATTTTCTTTGGTCGATTTTACTCAAAGTGGTCAATGCTGGGCTGACCATGCATATGTCACTTCCATGATCTATGGTCCATGAATTACTCTGTCCTTCCACTCAACCTGATCCAATGGTCGAGAATTCTCTCAGATTATATCAATGATCAGGGATGATTGTAGGGTCCTCACTAGCACGACGTTTAAAACTATTGTCAATTTCTACAATGGAAACCGCTTGTTTGGTAGTGGAACTGATGCCAACCATAGATCTATTGGTGGGTGACGATCGATGATCTAGACTAATTGCGATTTTGGAATTAAAACATTTTTTAATTCTCCCTTTGCGCTCCGCAATCAATCCCTGCCCTTGATCTGGAGCTTGTGTATCCAACGATCACGACTTGATCTGATCGTGCTTCTGCAATGCACTTTTCCTTCTGAGATTTGATCTCTGCATACTATCTGACATTTTCATTCTCTGCATACTGTTTGACATTTTCATTCTATTCTAACTATTATATTGTTGACATCAATGACAATTTCATCAATGATAACTTATCATCACATCACAATGACATCGACTGTTGACATCAATGACAACATATTAATGACAATATGTCCAAAAATCTCCCCCTTTTTCATTGAGGGAAACACTCTAACTTCATACAAACTCCCCTTGTGATGATTCTTTTCTCTATGAAGTTACTCTCCCCCTTTGAAATCAATGGCAAAGGGTTTCTCCCCTTATGATCAACCTATGTCTGTCTACATTTTGTTGACCAAAATATGAACTTGGGTAACTCCCCCTACATTCATGCTATGCCTACCATAATTGAATGACTCCCCCTATCAATATGCTCTCTTTGCCTCTGACTACTCTCCCCCTTTGTTTCTGAAAGGGTAGCTCTTCCTGACAAGGTCTCTTCTCCTGTTAATTTTAAAAACTCTTGGCATAATCCTTTGATTTTTTAGAACCCAATTTAAACTTCTTTTTGTATTTTCTTTCTTTGGATAACAAATTAAGACTTTATCAAAATTTGATATTGTCCCATATTATTCTATAAGCACTTCCTTTTCTTGGGCTTCATTTATTTCATATTGAATTTCACATTCTTTATGAGGACCTTCACCCATCATGTTATTATTATTAATGTTAATTTTTCAAAATCCCACCCAGTTTCAGTCTCGCTGATTTTTCTGTCAAATTTAAATGCTAAATTCAGTTTCAGCACTGTTTCATCATATGCTACAGCCTGGTGTTTCAGCATCTGCTCACAGCGGTGTTTCAGCATCA
>ML792160.1:1011245-1026567 GCA_009831015.1 Picea engelmannii | reverse complement strand
GATCTTTGTTGTGGAAGATGGTTATTCGTTGAATATCTTGATTGTTCATATCTAAATATTAAAGAACAGTTTATAGCTTTGTGACCAAAATTAGAGCAGAAAAAACAATAACCATAGAAAAAACCTTTGTACCTTGAAAAAGTCTGTCTTCTTTGAGGAGGTCAATTTCTTTCATGCCAATAATCTATCTAATCTACAGATTCAGTTATGGTACTTTTTCTTTCATTCCTTCTTGGTGGCTGATTTTCTTTCTTTGTTTCTGCAGAGTGACTGTTGTCAATGTTTGAGGATTTGACAAACTTGATAGGTTCTGTATTACTTGGATGATCACTACTTGATCCTTCTTCATACCCCAATCCAACTTTCAACTTTGGGTTTCTTTTCTGATTTAGAATGGAGGTTAATCCTTCAGAGGATTTAATACTTGGTAGATTTTGGTGATACAATCCCTTAAACTTCTCCATTTCTTTTTTGGTTTTTACTATCTCTTCTTCTAAGGCTTCACACCTCGCTTTCTTCTCTGACAACTATTGTTTCGATATGTCTTCTATTTTCTTTGCCTCTTCTAACTCCACTTTTAGTAGAGAAAAGTTTTCATCATATTTTTCACCATTCATTTTAAACTGCTTCAAAAACTGTTTTTGTTTTCTCTTCTTACATATGAGTCTGTCAATTTCTTCCAAAGCACTGATTAATTCACCTTCCATATCCACCACAGCTTCTTCATCATCCATTTCACCTCTTGTGTGTTCATCATCAAGATCTCCCATAGCCATAAGCATAAAATCATTCACTTTGTCTTCACATGATGAATCACTATCTATGTCTTCTGAGGAATTGTCATTATTTGCACACAAACTTTTCTTCTTACTATATTTCTTGAATTTGTACTTCTTTTCATCATCAGAGTTCTGGTCCTTTTTCTGATGGGGACACTCAGATGCAAAATGACCTATCTTACCACAGTTAAAACATTTGAAGGGAAGCTTGCCTTGATATTTTCCTGATCCTTTCTTTAACCTTCTCACAAATTTTTCCTCAATATCATCTAAATTTGAATCAGTATTCTTGTCTGCTTTAAAAGATGCTTCTCTAGTAATGGATTTATCTTTGTTTATTCTCATTTCATATGCAGTTAAATTTCATAGGAGTTTATCAATGGACATAGTTTTAAGATCATTTAGTTCTTCTATTGTAGAGACTTTTGGATTAAATTTATCAAGCAGAGATCTTAAAATCTTTTGAACTAAAATTGATTCTTCAAACTTATCACCAAGACCTTTCATGGCATTCACAAGTTCTTCAACTCTTAAAAAATACTTGCTAACTATTTCATCTTCATTCATATTTAGTTGTTCAAACTTCAACTTAAATGTTTGAAGTTTGGCATCTTTTACTTTCTCATTTCCTTCATAGTTGCTAATAAGTTTATCCCACATTTCTTTGGCAGTTTGAAGATGCATTACCTTTACAAACTCGACTTCTGCAAGTCCATTCAAGATAGTATTCATTCCCTTAGCATTAAAACTAAATTCTAACTTATCATGCTTGGAAGCTAGCACAACAGGCTTTATGTATCCAGTCTCTACTACATCCCAAACATCAACACCTAAGGCCATTAGGTATGTTCTCATTCTAACCAAAAGGAAAAATTTGTTCCATCAAACAGAGGAGGCTTACTGGCTGAAGTCCCTTCATGACTTGTCATGTTTAACCTTACATATCTACCTTTAAATAAAAGGAACCTGCTCTGATACCAATTGTTGGACAACTGAGAGGGGGGGGTGAATCAATTGTTATTGTGCTTAAACAATTTTAATTCTATTAAAACATTCTTAATCTTTCTTCAAGTGATCATCAATATTATACAACATATGGAAAACATAAATAATGAGAATCAACCACACAGAAGATATACACAGAGACATATTTTCACGAGGAAACCCATAAAGGGGGAAAACCTCTTCTTCTTCAAAATGATAGGCAGTCTTTTAAGTTCTGTACATCATCTATGATTGAGCACCAATTAAATGTGAGGCTACTACCTCTGTTTTACAAGCTCCAACTTGTTTGAGAGCACCAACTCTCTGGTTTCTCTAGCACCCACTAGAAGGAAGCACCAACTCCCCGAGTGTTCCAACACCGACTGGATGGAAGCACCAACTTACAGTTACACAGGCTCCAACCTGTATAACAGAGAACACTTGTTCTCCCTTGCACCATCCTGCCACCTTTGTTTCTCTGGATGCAACCAGATGGAAGCTACAACTCCCTGTGTTCAAGCACCCACTTGAACCTCTGAGGACAACAGTCCTCCCTAGCACCTCCAACCACCTTGAAGTATAAATAAATGATTGAATAACCAACAACACAGATAAATCGATTCTCACCACTTCTTCTTTGTTCTGTAAATCTGGTCTGCTTCTAACTGTTCTGCAATTCTTCTCTTCCTCTATCTGTTCTTCAATTTTGCTCTGCCTCAAGTTGTTCTGCAATTTTTCTCTTGCTTCTTTCTATTCCTCATCTGTTACTCATCTTTGAGTTTTATCTTACACTACGCATATAGTTGGTCTCACACTGTGCATACTATAATTTTCCCTTTCTTACAGTTCAACTCATTTTTCATTCAGAACGACCAACCCCGCACAATCACAACATGTTTCTTTTATACCCTTCCTCTTTGGTTACACCTCAAATCTTCTTGGGCAAAAAAACCTCAACAACTGAATTGCCAACCATCCAACAACCATGATTAAGTTCTTCTAACTGAATTGTAACTGAACAGTTAATCATGAAGATCAACAATAGCCCTTCGATCAGATTCTCAAATAACTAGCACCATTGGATTAAATCTGCAGGGTCTTGCGTTTATTTCTCCATTTCTCATTTCGACATTTCGACATTTGGCATTCCCGTGGTGAATTGTTTCGACACTCCAATTCCTGATATCCAAAACCTGCACCAAAAGGTGTTTTTTTCATTTCGGCATTCCTGTGGTGAAGTGTTTCGACACTTCCAACTCCCAGTATCCAAAACTTGCACCAAAAGGTGTTTTTCGCATTTCAACATTTCGACATTTCAGCATCCTTGTGGTGAAGTGTTTCGACACTTCCAACTCCCGGTATCCGAAACCTGCACCAAAAGGTGTTTTTCTCATTTCGACATTTCGAAATTTCTGTGGTGAAGTGTTTCGACACTTCCAACTCTCGGTATCCGAAACTCTGAAATGGAGTCATTATTGATGTGCCTGTTTCGGGATTTTGGGGTTCGCTACTTCAAAGGTTAAAGTTTCTTTGATCTTTGATTTCTTGGTCTACGAAACTCTGAAATGGAGTCTTTGTTGATGTGCCTATTTCAGGATTTCGACATTTTGCATTTCGCAACTTCGGGACTCTTGTGATGAAGAGTCTCGACTCTTGACTCCTCCAACTCCCAGTATCCGAAACTCCGAAATGGAGTTTAGCTTCTGATACCCAAAATGGAGTTTATCTTATGATCTTGCCATGAGATCATCTTTGTGCTCCTGGTCGTGATCTTAGCCATAAATGACAAACATGCATACTCTGTCTCTGTCTGAAAACATGCTTTAGCTTATGATACCCGAAATGGAGTTTAGCTTCTGATCTTGCCATGCGATCATCGTTGTGCTGCTGGTCGTGATATTTTCTATCAATGACAAACATGCATACTCTTACTCTATCTGAAAACATGCCAACAGATCATACGAGGAGAGCCGAGGAGAGGAGAAGAGGAGAGACAAAGAGAGCCAAGGAGACCCGAGGAGAGCACACCACGAGGAGATCCGAGGAGAGAACACCGCGAGTAGCTTTCCAAACCCTGAAATTTGTGTGAGGGAACACCAGAGAAGGAGATTTTCACCCATGATTTTGGTCATCATGATGATGTATTCATGATGGTGTACTCAGGCTCTTCATAAGAACTTTCTCTTGAGAAAAGTTACTTTCATCTCTTCCCAGAAAACTCATTTTTGAAGAGGGTTTGTAGGCTGCTAGTATATTTGGCTACGAGAATGACCCATTCTCGCAGGCTGCCTTAAGCCAGGGTGAAAACTTCTCGCACTGTGTTGAACTGCTAGGGTGCGAACTCTTCCTAAAGCATGGAAAAATATGAATTCTCGATGCTTCTAGAAGGGAATCTTCTTGAAGGATGGGTTGGCATTCGAATGGTTATCCTAGTACCGGATTCCCTGATATTTTGGGATCATTCTTATCCAAGTAACTAATTCATTCTCTCTTATATATTGAGGGAATTCTCATGGAAAAGGTTAAGCAAGATTCATTGGAGAATTGGTGAAAGAATTGTGTGAAGGACTGAAGCTTGAACAACAACTTGGAGAMTCCAACAAGTCTATCAAGAGGTTTTGATCTTCTTCATGCAAGGATTGAGCAAGTGTGTGTGTCAAATCCAGGATCCATCGAAAGGAAGTTTGCGACATCAGGGCTCAGGTTGTAATCTTTACTTTCCATTAATATAATATAGTGGTATGTCCCTTTCCCATAAAGCTATTTCCACTTTATTGTATAATTCCTTGATCATATACATAGATCGGCCGTTGAATAGATTGTGCTATCTTCACTTTGGTTGGTTTGTGTTGTCTTGGTCTTGGATGCACGAGAGCACTGGAGTGAAGCAGGAGAAACAAAGACCATAGGAAGCGATAATAAGGTATGTTATTTGTTCTTGCCTCCTAGTTAATTCAATGGTTAAAATCTAGGGAAAGAGTCATGTCCTGTCTTGCTTTGTTCTAGATCCAGGTGGATCTAGGGAGATCTGTTAGTGTCTGCACCTACCGATTTATCCAATAACAGAGATCTAGGGCACGATGCCGGAGGAGACAGAAGTCACAGAGGGCGGAGGAGACCAAGCTATAGGGAACACTGTGAGCACGCTTGAGAATGGTGAGTGGTTTTTACCATCATTCACTTTTCATTATTGTCCAAATTGATTTGGAAAACCTTCACATTGTAAATAAATCCAATGAATCAAGTTGATGATGTTTTCTCACTTGTGTTTGGGAGGGTGGTTTTTAGATTGCATAATGGCCAGACACAATGAGAATTATTCCATTATGTTAATGCATTTAGGAAGGATATACTTCACCAAGAATATCAATTCCCTTAAGAATTCCATTTCGATCAATCTGAAGAAGGTCATCATACCTTCCTTTCCAACATGATGTTTTTGCATTGAGATCCAACCTTTATAAATATGGATCACACCAACCTAATTTTCTTATGGGAGAAGGAAGACAATAGTGGTAGAGAGAAATCATATGAGTGGGCAGACCAAGGAAATGTAGGGATGAGGAGGTCATATCAGTGTCTTTGGATTTGAGATCCTTTGTGCATATAAATTTTGTTGATGTGATTACTCTTAGATCTTTAACATAGTCATTCCCTCGATGTTTATTGATATAAACATAGAGTTGCACCTTTATTAATTTCACAATTGTGAGGCTATTGAATCCTACAAGGGATTTGAACGATTCAAGAGGAGAGGGGTTGGATCAAATGAAGAGGAACATTCTTGTTTCCCCCTTTTGGGATCGGGATCACATAATAAGAAGGAGTAATCTCTTCAAGTATGTCCCTTAAATATGGATTAAGACAAATACCAAGGGAACTTGCCTAGTCATTGGAATGATTAAGGAAAACATTCATAGACATAAAAAATTATATGTAAAATAGAAATAAAGAGGAGTATATATGCAATGTATCAGAATAAAATAAAATATTACTAAACTTCTTCAAGATCCACAATTAACTCCAAGAAAACCCCCTCAAAGTTGGGAAGTCCTCAATAAAGGTGGAAAGATGCTCAAAGTAGGGCTTGACAGAGTCTTTGCTGCCACACGTCGCTCTCCTTTGAAGTTCTTCCTCAAACCATGTTCTTCTAACATGTTCATTCCTTAAAAGAAGAATTCAAACATCGAGATAGTGGAGCAATCCTCTTTGTTTTCATACATAATCCTTGATCATGCCATACAATCATTTTATATTTCCTTATAAGGTAGAGCATTCCTTCCAAGATGAACTTTAAACCATGTTCCTATGGTTTAGATGTCACGTGTCCTCTCCTTAGCTAGGGAAATTCTCAAGCATGTGTGCTAAGAAATTATTATATCCCATTTTACATGGTGTGCTCCTCATCTAATTTTTACTTTATCCTTATTTCATGGTTGGAAAGAGTCAAATATGCCACTAATTGGTACCCCTTTTGACTTCATCAAGCTGGGAACTCTCTCTAGACATTGATTAATTTCCTTTTTTGGGGTGTGTGCAAGGGTTTAGAACTTTTAATATAGAAAAAAAAGTTCAAAAATTGGAACTAGGTTAAGGATGGACTACTCACTATTTGGGGGTTCTAATTATATTATATTATAATGTGGCAGGATGATCGTGGAAAAGGGACAACCACAAAACATGTAATTGATTATCAAATTCAAATTTCATTTTACGTGAATTTTATTATTTATTTATATAATTTTATTTGTGTGGCGATCAATTATTTCATTTTTTTATATAACTTAAATAACATTGATTTTCATGTTGATATTATATGTAGTCAACAGGCCATGTTGATCATGATTCCGCCGATGAAGAGGGGTTGTATTCTGTTAGACAGTTGGCTTAGGTTGATAGACAGTTGGTATGGATTGTTGGTTGTCAGTGATGTCAACCATTCGACAGTGATATTTTATATTGATGTCAACCCTTAGTGATTTATGTCAACCCTTGGAGAAAGTCTGGTAGCACAAAGGTTCGGGTAATGAACCCAAGTTTGTTTGATGTATAATGGTATGAGTTTTAATATATTTGATGGTAATAATATTCTATATGGGTAGTACATGTCATTCCATTTTCGTTGGTATGTTGTGTTATCACTCCAAGAAACCCTTTGTGGTTGCAGACCAAAGGTGCTTGGTAACTTAAGAAATGAATGTTTTTGTATTTTGTAAATATGGATCAATGGGATAACTCAATTCAGCTTATGACTTTTAGACATAAAAATGATAAACAAATAGACAATGCTCCCCAAGATTGGTTAATCAGTAAAATAGCTTTCAGTGAATGAAGAAAAGATTGTTCATAAACCAGTGCAAAGCAGGGTCTAATAAACAACTAAAGGAACTGATTATAATGTCATGAACCAAACAATAGGATAACAACTATTCAAGGTTTGACAACAATATAACAGTGAAGAAGAAATATGGAAAACTGATACCAAAATGGAAAGGGACCTGTGATCTGTATTAACAATGTAAATGTCTGAGTACAAAAAGGAGTATTACTGTATCCAGAATCGAACCCTTGTTTGATATCAAAAATAGGCATTTATAGCCTCTTACAAACAATTATACAGATCCTAAAAACATGGATCTGTATTTATTAAAAACAATTCTATTCTATCTAAACAACTTGAAATTAAAGTCTTTAACAACTAAACTAGATAGTCGATCTGTCTTCAGTCTCCAAAATCACCATCTGCCTCCTTCAGCTCTTAGTATGTGCAATGTGGTGAAAATAGCAGGACACCTGTATGTGACTGTTCAATTTCCCAATGTTCATGGTCAAGTTTTTAGGAAACGGTTTTGAATGTGTAAGCAAAAATCCCTCGAATCTCTGATGTTGAACTTCTTGCATTCGATCTAATAGTCCACTGATACACCGGCGTATCTTCAGAACCTGTTTGAAATGAACTGTTGTGTTTTCGGCTTCAAAAACTACTTTCCCAACTTTCAACAGCGCAACCGTTTGATTTTTTTCACGGGTTAGCTGTTGAAAGCTGTCACTTTCCACAGCTAACGGGTAATGAAATAATAGCCTGGCGCTGTTGAAAGTCTCGATAGCGCACAACAAGAGTTTTCACCTTCGAAATTGATTTCAAACTAAAATCAGTGGGCATCCGATTTCTCACCTTGCATATTGGCGGCGACTTGAGCAAGAACCTTCAGGTCTGGATGAGATTTTTGCCTCAATTTTTGTTTTAACCTCCTGATCTGCCTTTGAGGCATTTGGCAAGCCACCACAAGCTGTTGTAGTCTTTGGTGAGATTTTTCTTCCTCTTCTTCTCTCTAACACTTTCCTTGGCCAATCTTTCAAACGCAACATTTGTCTTGGTGAAATTATCAGATAACTTTTTATACCTATCATTAATCACCCGCTCCAAGACCTCTTACTGGGCAATTACTTCCTTGAGATGTTTAATCTTCTGAGACTTATTTGATCTAGGGTTTTTTGATGATTCTCCTTGTTCTGTCTGATTGAAATTTTCATAGTTCTGTGCACACTCAGCTGATTCTTCAGAACTCTTAATGACAGGGCATTGATTTTTCTTCTCAGATTCTGAATCTGAATAGGGTAGGTTAAGTATATTATTCCCTGCACTCTGCTCTGTTGGATGCCCTGTATTCTTCTGTGTAGTCTGTTCTATGGTCTACTCAAAATTTAACTTTCTCTTTGACCTGTGAGGCTTCATTCCAGATATTCTGTCCTCTGAAAGTCCTGGTAATGCCCTTCTTCTTCTTGAGCTGCTCTGAGGAGATGATTGTTTCTTTGCACCAGCCATCTGTTCATTTGCAGTCTGATTCTGGGTTTCAAAACCTTCCCAGAACAGAAAGTGCTCCCAGCTCCTCCCCTGTTGTTTCAATTCTTCCAGAATAATCAATTTTATGAGGCCTAGGTGACATAGAGTAGTTTTCACGCTCAAGGGTTGAGCTCTAATCCTCTTGCATACCTTAGTCAAACTGTGATATAAGAAATAAGGAAAATTGATGGGGGTCTTGCCTGTGAAGTGATCCAAGAGTTTAAAGTGATACATCATCAATTTATCATATCTTCCCTCTGATGTAATGTACAATTGGATGCCTTTGAATAATTCTTGCCATTCTTCATCTAGATATGAAACAAGCATACCTTTTCTCCACGCTTTGTGTCTGTACCCCTCTTTCAAATAGACCCTGAAATCCAAATTTTTAGGAGCAGTGGTTTTAAACCAGCTCTGACTATTTCTTGGTAATCCTGTAGCTGCGACAATGACAACCTCATCCACTTTGATCTCCATGGACCCGACGTGAGCTTTATTGCCATCAAAAGTCTTGGCAAAGGCTTCAGCTGTCGTCTGGTGGCACCCAATTTGTAACCTTTCTACGAATTCCATACACCCTGCATTTGAAAAATGCCTTTGGACCTCGGGATGTGATTGTAAAAAGGATAAATTATCCAGTTCTCGCTTGAGTAGAGCGCCACTGCATTTTCTCACCATTCTGCAACTCAAAAACTTGACAATTAGAACCCCTGTAACTGCCAGTCGAGTCGAGGTTGTGCGTTGTTGAAAGCAGTTCGGGCTTCGGCTCTGTTTTGAAACAAATGAACACTTCCATAGTATTCCAGAAGCGAATTGTGATATGAAAACCATAGTTTGATTTGATGTTGTCAGGCCGGTGGTACCTCCTCTGTACCTGCATCACCGAACACGAACCTACCATCTCGGATGCCATGAGTGCTGTGCGTGAGTTCTGGGCCGGATTCGAACTACAGTCATATCCTAACATGCATGATCGAGTTTCTATCATTGCCCACTCCTATCAGCGCATGCCTTGGATTTACTGTGACGTGGGGTGATCATATCATCATTACTGTCATATGTGGATATCACACACATGATTCCCGCCTTGTTCAGCAACGGCCTGTGGAAAACGCCTCTGTCAACTGCTTGCTTGCAACTTTCACCAGTGCGCGACTCTATGAAAAATCCTTGTTACCCGCGGAAAGTATGCACTTTCAACAGTGCACCATTAGTTTAAAAACCCTCCTTAGCTATAGAAAATATGCAATTTCAATAGCGCGCCATTAATTGAAACCGCTCCTTAGCTGTGGAAAGCGTGTACTTTCCACAGCGCGCCACCCACGAACCTTGATTGTCAGACCTTTTGAAACTCGCCACTTTCAACAGCGCATCAACTAATGAAAAGAGATCCTTAGCTGTTGAAAGTGGACACATTCCACAATGCACAATCAATTTTTTAACACACGTTGGCTGTGGAAAGTAAAAAATGACAATTTTGAAAAGAAGACTTTATGGGTCAAATTATTTTCTAAGACAAAACCAAAATCTAAAGATTCCTCAACTATAAAAACTCAAAAGTAACTTGAGGACACTACCAATAGCCATGATATCCACTACAAAACTCAACCGAAAGGACGGTTTCATTTTGGGAGTTAACATTTGGCTCCAACTGGGATGAGCATCTCCCTGTGAGGTGACCAAGAACCTAGCTAGACTCAGTAGCCTTATTGCAATCTGAAAAATAGTTGCTAGTACCATTGGGCATGGAGTTATTTGAATGACAAAAGTAAAGAAAACATAACTGAAAAAGAAAATATGTACAAGAAGAACCTGGCTTCAAGGAAGCCTTATGAGAAATAGATCTTCAGGAAGTGCCCGTTGAAAGGGTCCCCTGATACTGGCTCACCTGAAAGAGTTTGAAGAACAAAGGTGTTATTCTTATGCACCTTTGTTATGACAAAAGGACCTGTCCAAAGAGCCTCAAATTTTCCGTGTTTCCCTTTCTCCTGCCTTGATGCATCCCACTTTAAGACCATATCCCCTGTTTTGAATACATCTGCTTTTACCTTTTTGTCGAAATTTTGCTGGATCCTCTCTTGATGCAATTCAATTTTTTCTAAGAGCTGCTCTCTGTCTTGTTGCAGTTCTACCAAATCATGAATCCTCCTAGTCAAATCACTTGGTTCAGTATCAGTTTCTTGTAAGAATTTCACAACTGGTAATGCAAGCTGAATAGGAAATATGGCCTCAGTACCATATACCAACTTGAAAGGAGATGTACCAATTGATTTCTTACATGTTACCCTGTCAGCCCACAAGGAAAACTTCAGTTTGGAATCCCAACTTCTGGCATTTTGTTCAAGCAGCTTCTTTATGATTCTGACTAAACTCTTGTTTGATGACTCAGCTAAACCATTCCCTTGCGGATAGTAGGCTGTGGAATGTACTAGATGAATTCCTAGCTCTTCACACAATTTCACCAAGTGTTTATCTTTGAATGCAACAACATTATCAGTGACCAATCTTTTGGGGCAGCCAAATCTGGCGAATATGTTCTCCTGCAGAAAGTTTATGATGACAGTGTGATTGACGTTCCGGGTGGGAATAGCCTCAATCCACTTCGTAAAGTAATCGGTGGCAACCAGGATCCACCAATGCTGACCACTGGAAGGTGGATGGATCTCACCTATGAAGTCCAGGCCCCAATGCTGGAAAGGCCCTATGACCACTATAGGTTTGAGAGGAAGGGACTTCAATTGTTTTTTACCTTCAAATCTCTGACATTTGTCACATGTTTTCACAAATTCATACACATCTGAAAATAAGGATGGCCAATAGTAACCTGATCTTAAGATTTTGTGTGCTGTGGTTTTCCAATAGTGATGTCCTCCACATTCACTATTGTGAAGTTCACACATAACTTTGGCTGCCTCCTCTTGATTCACATATCTCAACAAAAAACCAATGGGATTCTTCCAGAACAACAAATTATCATTGATGCAGAAATTTATAGCTCTGAGCTTTAAAGCCCTTCTTTGAGTCTTTGTCAAATCTGATGGGACTGATAAAGTCTGCAAAAACTGAATGATATGGCTGTACCACTTGCAATCAGCTAGATGAGCTGAAACCTGCATTCCCTTTCCTTCATTGTTCTCAACAGACAAAACATTTTCTGCATCAATACTCATCAGATTTATGTCAAGCAGCTTACAATTCTCCTCTGCCAGGAGTTTGGCAAGACCCTGGCCTTTCACTAGCTTTGCTGGTTTGATTTCAACATCGAACTCGATCAATATGGCTATCTACTTACTTCTTTTGCCATCAATGTCAGGTTGGACAAGAACATCTTTAACTGAACTGGAGGGAACAAAATCTACTACCTTTGCTTGAAGAATGTATACCCTGAAAGCCTTCAGTGACTTGACAAGTGCATAGGCTTGTTTTTCCAACAAATCATACTTTACCTCTGTGTCCCTCAAGACCTTACTAAAGAAAGCAATTGGCTGCTCTTGGTTATCAACATTCTTTTGCAAGAGTACTGCTGCGATCGTATCATTGGAAGCAAATGAAAAAATGTAAAATACCTTGGAAAAATCGGGGCTGATCAATACAGGAGCTGTTGTGATGGCTTCCTTGATGTCATTGAATGACTATCTGGCTGCTTCAGTCCACTTTATCTCAGATTCTTTCCTCAACATAGCAGTGATATGCTTTATGAGTTCAGCAAAATTCACTATGAATCTTCTGACAAAATTAATAGTCCCAAGAAAAGACTGAACATCTTTCTTTGATCTAGGATGAGATAGATTTTTAATTGCTTCTACCCTCTTTGGATCAATCTTAACCCCATCGGCTAAAACAATATGGCCAAGTAGTTTTCCCTCCTTAAGTGCAAAATTTGATTTTTTGGGATTAAGAGAGATGCCATACCTTCGACATTTCAGAAAAGTCCTCCTCAAGTGATGCAAATGGAGTTCGTGGCTACTTGAGAAAGCGGTGATATCGTCAAGATAAATTAGGAGAAATTTATCCTTCTCCCCAACGAAAGCAATGTCCATTGCCCTTTGGAATGTCGCCCCCGCATTCATCAATCCAAAGGGCATCTTCTCGTACATAAACGTGCCCCATGGAGTGGTAAAGGAAGTTTTTTCTTTGTCTTCCGGATGGACAGTAATCTAATTGTATCCAGAAAACCCATCAATAAAGGACATTACCTTTGATCCTGACACCTTCTGCAACATATGCTCCATATTAGGCAGAGGTTAATTGTCTTTCCTGGAGCATTTGTTTAGATTTATGAAGTCAACGCAGAGTCTGATCTCTCCATTCTTCTTCCTGACCAGCACAAGATTAGCAATCCACTCTGAATACCTGAGAGGAATGATAATGAGGGCATCCAATAGTTTCTTAATTTCTCTCTCCATTGTGGGCAGAAACAAAGGATTGAATGATCTAAGCTTCTGTCTGAATGTTTTGGTGTATTTATTCAATGTAATTTTATGTTGAATCACCTCTGTGTCGAAAGTTTTCAAATCATCATACTGCCAAGCAAAAATATCTGCAAATTCCCTCAGTAATTCTCCATAATCAGCCTTTTTTTTCCAGACAAATGTGAGGCCAAGTTGACATGTTTGGGATCTTGCTCACTGGCCACATTATACTGAAAAACATCTGCCTCTTTCTCCCCACTTTTCAATTTGACAGCCACATCGTTGTTATCGAACAACCTTTCCAACGGGACCAAGCCTTTAGGAATTCTGTTGGTGGACAACTGAACTATCTCTTGACCTGCAATTTTGTTCTTGAGCTTTGGCTGCTCAACTTCATTGTCATGTTCGTTCTCCTGATCAATCTGTAGATCTGTGAACTCATCTATCACTGTAAGGAATCGGGTGAGTTCAGCATCATCCTCAAAAAATTTCCAAAATTTTACATTGTCAGGAAGAGAGGGCCTATGTTTAACTTGAATTTCGTAAGACAATTTGTGAGGCAAAGGGGGAATAAATGCACAAGCAGACACAACCAATGAATCAACCAATTCATTCATGGCTCTAGGTACAAATGTAATTTTAAAATCTGCAAAATTTTGAATGGCCTCCAACACTTCGTCTCTGTATGCCTTCAGCCTGACATGCTTGGCTTGAAAGGACTTATTCACCTGCTGAATGATCAAATCTGCGTCTCCAAACACCTGCAATTTTTTAATGCCCTTCTCCTTTGCTGTGTTCAGCCCTAAAAGTAATGCTTCATACTCAACAATGTTATTAGTCACTTTAAAATCAAGTTTAAAGGACAGATGAGAAGTTTTCATTGAGGGAGAAATGAATACCACTCCTGCTCCAGCTGATTCCTTAGTACAAGCACCATCAAAGAACATGGTCCAAAGATCATCCTCTGTTGTTTCTGTGGGCTGAACTATGATCTGATCTGTGGGTTTTCTGAGCAGCAATGTATCATGCAGTGAATCATCAAATTGCAAGATAGAAGAACCCGTATCTGTGTCTACTGCATAGATAGGATGATTGGATGGATTCTTCTCATCACTGATCACATATGCCAATTGAGATTCCCTGTAAAGTCTTCTGTTCACCCCTACAAAAACAAGGATAATAGCATAAGAGAGGTCCATTTGAAGAGTGCCACCTAGCCTCTTCATCCATAATCTAGATAAAAGGCAACCAAATTTTGGAGGTATGTCAGCCACAACTATGTCCATCACCATTGTCTTCATTGATGCTTGGGTCAAGGTTATAGCCAAATCCTTAATCATCCCAAGGCATTTGACTTTTCGAGAATCAAAGGAGAAAAGGTCATGATAAGACATGGTGATCTCCAGCCCAAGCTCATCCATGACAGCCTTTGGCATCAAGTTGTGTGAAGCACCGGAGTCCAGCAAACAATTGTGCAGTGTTTTTTCATGAATATTTAACGAGATGTAGAAAGGGGGACAACTTTCATCTCTGTCTTCTACCATTTGACCTAGAGTGATGGTTGGTTTGTCATCATAAATGTTGAGGATATCGACAGAATGAGATACTGACTGAGGATCTAAAGTTTTGAGGATATCTTTTTTAAACATCTCATTTTTCATCAGCTCAACAAGAGGGATAGGAATCTTAATCTTTTGTAATTCAACCTCGAAATTAAAGGAATATGGAGCCTTATCAACAATTTTATCAGAAATTTTTACCTGGCTGGAAGGGGTTTCCTGATTCTTCTGTTGTTCAACAGGAGGCCGACTCTCTGGAGTTTGCTGGTCTATAGGGACAACAATCTTCTTGGGAAGAGCTGGTGCTTTCCCCTTTGAAGACTTTGCTAGCTGATCTTCTGATGCATGGTCTTTTTGGTTGACAGGGGCAGTAGTCTATTTAGGAGAGGCTGATGCATCTGCTTGAGCAACATTAGATTTAGATTGAAGGTTGTATCTGTTTTTATCCTCTGCTGTGAAAATTCCATCACCAAGGAGATCATCTTCAGTCTGTTGATTTTTTAATGATTCCTCATAATCTTGTTGTGTTAGATAAGACTTCCCCGTCTCTTCTCCAACACAATGAATGTCACCTTCCCCATCCTCTTGAGCCTCACCATTATCTTCGTCCATCACTACATTCTGAAGAGGGACTTTTATCCTCTGATCTTCATTAGAATTCCTATCTCTTTGCAGAATCTGAGTTTGTGGATTATTTCTTCTGTAGGGAAAAGCATTTGGGTTTCTGGGGGAAAAAGCATTTGG
>ML792160.1:976237-1006650 GCA_009831015.1 Picea engelmannii | reverse complement strand
GGTTTCATTTTGGGAGTTAACATGTGGAACATAACATAACTCCTAACGGTTAGAGAGTTATGGCCATTTGAAGTTGGAGAACCCAGGTTTGGGTAATGGACCCAAGTTTGTTTGATTTATAATGGTACGAGTTTTGATATATTTGTAGGTAATACTATTCTATATGGATAGTACATTTCATTCCATTTCTATTGGTATTTGGAACATCACATAACTTCTCACAGTTTAAGAGTGATGGGCTTACGAATTTGGAGAACCGTCATGAGTCATCTAGAAGCCCCAAAAGGTCAAAACAAGGAAAGTGGTTTAAGATGGTTAGAAGGTAACCCCTTGAGGTAAATTGAAGTGATGAGGGTACTATAAGTCAAATTGGATACAGAATAAATTATTTAAATAATAAATATAATGGATAAATTACTAATTGGACAAGTGGTTAGAAGTGGGTTAACCATAAAATAAAGAAAGTGGGCAAAGTGACCTAGAAGATGCTTCTAAGGAAGCTACTTGGAGAGTATAAATAAGAGGCAAGGATCTCTAATTTTACATCACACTTGAGAATATTGAATATATATAGGTGACTAAGGTAACCAAAGGATATCTAAGCCGAATTTCATAGGGAAGGGGAAGAAAATAAGGCCGGAATTCAAGGGAGGATAACTTCTTTTGATGATGCTTTCTAAGGTATTTTATTTACAGGTCATCTCACAATTTTCACAATAATTTTTTTTCTAGTATGATTCAGACCGTGAAATTGATATTCCATTGAGGAAATGTATCCAATTATCTATGGTAAAAATTTCAGCTTGTGGTTCGATTTATTTGTGGAGTTACACTCCGTGGAAAATAGGGTTTGTGGCTAGTCCTGAAACTAGTCTAAAACATGTGTTTCAGGTAAAAACATCATAACTTATTCATAACATATCCAAATTTAGTAAGACCAAATGTTTTGGTTATAGTACAGTTTGTGGTATTCTTTGTAATATTTTCATATCCATTCAACAAACATTCCGTGTGGGGCACGCTCTACAAGGTTGCTCTCTAGAATAAGCTAGAATTCAACAAGGTATGCCATTTTTTCTATAAATCCTTTTCTGAGAGGTTCCAAGTAGTGACACTTGGAGGAATTGCATAAAACAATATGAAGAAAATTGTGTACTACTTTTAGATCTTTATTCATTATAGGTACATATTTATGGTTATTTCAAGTTAGTGTTGTTGACTAATCCAAAACTAGTCATGTGAAACTAAAGAAAAGTTTGATGAAAATGCTAGTCTCTTGTTGTTAAAGTTAAGGAGGGTTTGCATGTATGTGATCATATACACCAGGTCTATTACAGAGTTACAAATCAGATTTGGATGATGAAATTCATGAGGGATTTTGGTTGAGGTACATGTTGGGTACATGGTTGAGACAAGTAGTTGATGAGTTGACACATACATGAGGTGTATAGTTGATGATGTTGGTACATTTTGATGAGTCATAGTTGATGAGTAGTTGATACATGATTGGTACATGGTTGGAGGCACTTGTTAGTATTATTGTTGAAACATGGTTTATGGATGATGTAGCATACTTTTATTGGTATATTATTAGAATTATATATTGATCTTGGTGATGATTATGAGTTGTTGTGTTATGATTGGTTGATGCACATATTTGAGAGTTGTCTTGGTGATTGATCTTGGTGAGTAGATTTGATTTGGTTGATAATATTGATGAGATAGGTTGTTGTGATAGGTTTTTTGGACATGTTGTTGTGACATGTTATTTGTACATGTTTGGTGCATGGTTTATGCACTTGTTCATGGTACATGTTGAGGTATAGGTTGATACATGGTTCAGGTTATTGGTACATGTTGTTTGGTGTAGGTTGATTGGTACAGGTTTAAAGCAATATATCTCACAGTGATAGTCGGAGATCATAGGGGGTTGTAGCCTACTTCTGGTTGTAGTCGGAGATCATAGCGGGTTGTAGCCTACTTCTGGTTGTAGCCAGATAATTGGGGAGTTGGAGCTTCCCTCAAGTTGTAGCCTAAGAAACTAGGGGGTTAGAGCCTCCTTCCAGTTGTAGCTAGAAAAAAAATGAAGTTGGTGCTTCCAATGAATGTAATTATTCAAGACATATAAGAAAAATCATTTTGTGGTTTTCTCCCTCTTTGGGTTTCCACGTAAAATACTGGTGTACTGTGTATGTGTATGATTGTTCATTTGCTCATTGCTTGTTTACTCTACAATTATTGGATGATAATGCTACATTGATATAACAATTGGATTATATGGTTAAAAAGGATTAAATTTATCTATTACTGATTTACCNCCCCCCCCCCCCCCCCCCAGTAATCCAACAATTGGTATCAGAGAAGGTTCCTTCAGGAAATAGTTTAACCACTGGAAGGAGATCATGGATTATTCTGAGAATGGAGTACCAATGTTTAATGGTTAGAATGGTTTTAAGTATGAGATGTGGAGCATAAGGATGAAAGTATTTTTACAAGAACATGGACATTATATTTGGCTATCAGTTATTACAGGATATGATAGTTCAAAAAGGGAAAATACTACAACCAAGAAGGAATGGAAGAAGAATAAAAAAATAGCAATGGATTTCATATGGGAAGGATTACCTAATCTGGTAAGAGAAAAGGTTGGTAAACGTTCATCAACCAATTTTTTTTGGATAAGTTACATGAAATATATTCTTCACCCATCACAGATTCAAAAAATGCCAAAGAAGATGCAGATATAGAACAAGAAGAAAAATGTTCATCATGTCAGATAGATTTAGAATAGGAAGAGTATGAAGAAGCAAAAGTTGATTACAGAGAAAAAATGATCAGTGCAATTGAATATCTAAAGAAAGAAATAGAAAAAAACAAGTCATCCAAGAAAGAATTGATGAAGAAAAAGGAAAGTGTTCAAGGTTCTGAAAAACATTAGTAGGTCATCAAGAATTTAAGAGCTCAACTAGAAGAGGCCAGAAGAATTGAAGAAACTCTAGAATATCAAAAGAAATGTTTAGAATCCAACATAGCAGCACAAAAAGAAGAATCAAAAAAGAGAGAAAAGAAACTGATGGATCATCTCAAGGAAAGAACCAATGAATTAAACCAACTTCAGGAAGAGTTTGGTCAAGAAGAGAGAAGACTGGAAGAAGAAATAATTACATTGAAAATCCAACTTGAAGAAGCAAAGAGAACAAAAGAGGTCATGAAGTCTCAGATACTGAAGAAAGAAGAAGAGGTTGAGAATCTTGAACAAGAAGTTGTCACACTAAGAGTCAAAATCATCAAGCTCAACAAGAACGTTGAAGAGACATAAACATCCACATCAATTGTAGAGAATGAAGAGACACACTCTATGTTGCTAAAAAATAAGAATGAAGAAAATAGAAAGAGTTATGCAGAAGTACTCAAAGGAAGGAATCATGGTCAACCATAATATAAGAAAACTATTGAATATATATCTTCAAGAATACCATCCATGTTCAATCCACAAAGAATCTTCAATCATGATCATGATCAGTCAAGGAAAAAATTCAGAAGGACTACACCACAAAGAAGATCATTCACTCCCAGGTATGCAAATTTATTTTATGGTCATTGTTTTTATTGTACTAACTTTGGACATAAGGTTGTGGATTGTAGGGATTATAAAATAAATGTTCAAGCAATAAATGCCTATGTGGCCCTACGTAACATTGGATTTTACAAATGTCATAACTATGGACACATAGCTAGTGATTGTAAAAGCATGATCGATACTTCCATGAAAGAGAACACTGATATCAAATGTAAGAAAGTGTGGATAAGAAAACATGAATAAAAGGTGAACAAAGACCAGGTCCCAGAGATCACAAGATTGACAATAAAACGAGATGAAAAAAATTCTACAGAGAAAAAGAAAGATGTCAGATACATAAAGGTTTGGAAAATAATTGAAAGAAAAGAACGACAGGTAAATAAGGAACATGTTCAAGAGATTGTACTTTTAGGAATTGTAGTAAAACATGAATCCACAGAAAGAAAGAAATAATTCAGATCTCAGAGAGATGATGAATCTACCAATGAAGATGATGATGAATACACATTAGAGAAGGAATTGTTCTCAGCCATCCGGCTTAGAGACTCCCAAGTAATATGGATATTAGACAGGGGGAGTCTATGCGATAACTGTGACAGACCAAAGAACCATCCTTCGAGCAACTTGCAAAGTTTGAGAAGACATATTCAGAACAATTAGTTAGTAGAAGTACAATTTGATAAATTAATCAAGACTTCATGATAGTATAGTGATAAATGGGTTAGCATTATGGACAATTGTGCAAGTAGAGTCTTGGATAGTATGGACATAGATGGATTCATAAGAACACTTAGTAGGTTTGGAAAAATATATGATAGTGGATGAGAGCATGGATTCAGAGAGTGGTTCAGAGACAAAGGAACATTATCATAATGGATGATAATTACACAAGAAATGGATTGAACGATGCTAATGGATTCCAAATTGACAGATGTTTTTTGGACACATGCAGTGCACACATCAATTCACATTCAAAAGAGAGTAATGCTCAGAAACAACAATGACAAAAATCCCTACAAACTATGGAAAGGAAGCGTAGACAATAACCTCTACATCAAGGTAACTCAAGGTAATATTTTATTAATTGAAATTTATGTTGATGATATTGTTTTGGAAGTACTAATGACATGGTAAGCCATAAATTTGCAAAGGATATGAAAAATGAATTTGAAATGTCATTACTTGGAGAACTATCCTTCTTTCTGGGTCTTTAGATATGTCAAAGCAACCAAGGAAGTTTTATTTCTCAAATTAAGTATATCAGAGAAATGATAAAGAGGTTTGGAATGGAAGATTGAAAACTAGTTACCACTCCTATGCAAAATAGTTGCAATTTGAGAAAAGATGATGATTCAAAGTCTACAGACTAGAGGAAATACAGGTCAATGATTGGTAGCTTACTATATATGACAACATCCAAACCAGATCTAATGCATGCAGTTGGATAGGTATCACGATTTCAAGCAACACCAAAGGAATCACATGTATTAACAGTGAAGAGGATTTTCAGATATCTTAAAGGAACATAAGAGTTTAGATTATGGTATCCAAAAGGAAAGGATCTATCACTTATTGGCTACACAGATGCATATTGGGAAGGTTTCATTGATGACTGACGAAGCACCAGTGGTGCAGTATTCTACTTGGGTGAGCGTTTAGTACCATGGCTAAGCAAGAATCAATCATCAATATCCTTATCTACAACCGATGCAGAGTATATTGCAGAAAAAACATGTTGTACACATGTTCTATGGATGAAACAAACTCTGACAGATATACATGTAGAGTATGATGATCCCATTCCAATATATTGTGATAATACAAGCACAATAAATATCTCAAAGAACCCGGTGATGCACTCCAAAATGAAGCACATTCCAATACAGTATCACTTTTTATGAGAACAAGTTGCAGAGAAGAACATCAGAGTTGAATATTTGGGCACAAAATAACAAGTGGCAAACATTTTACAAAACTGCTTCCAAGGGAAGCCTTTGAGTATCTTCGCCAGAGACTCAGAGTAATTTCTACTCCAAAATGAATGCTTTTGAATGCTTATCTTATATATCTTAGATTTATATGAGGAATCACTATAAAGAGGATAGTTCAGGTTGGGAGATCAGTTTCAGGAAGAGCTCAGATAGGGGGAGTATCCCCAAGGACAGTTTAGTTAGGGGGAGCAACCCCGGATGGAAAGATACCTTTTCCATTGATAACAAATGGGGAGATATTTATTAGATGCAGGATAGAAATTCTTGGAGAGAGAGAATAGAGGCATGTATATAGGGGGAGAAACCTAAGGAGAGTTCAGTTAAGGGGAGCATCCCCAAAGGGAGATACCCTTTTATATTGATTTCAAATGGGAAGAGATAGAAACATTGATGAGGATTATAAACATGAATGTTATCATGAATAAGTGTTGACATCAATGTTGGCGTTGCCATCAATGCCAAAGGGGGAGATTGTCAGAAAATTGACTTAGGTTGATGGATAGTTGGTTTTCATTGATTTCAACCATTGGAGAGTGATATTTTAGATTTATTTCAACCCTTAGTGATTGATGTCAATCCTTGGAGAAAGTTCGGTAGCAAATTTCGGTAGCACAAAGGTTTGGGTAATGGACCCAAGTTTGTTTGATATATAATGATATGAGTTTTAATATATTTTAAGGTAATACTATTCTATATGGGTATTACATGTCATTCCATTTCTGGTGGTATGTGGAACATCACATAACTCTTCACGGTTAGAGAGTTATAGCCATGTGAAGTTGGAGAACCCGGGTTTGGGTAATGGACCCAAGTTTGTTTGATGTATAATGGTATGAGTTTTGATATATTTGCAGGTAAGAATATTCTATATGGATAGTACATGTAATTCCATTTCTAGTGGTATGTGGAATTCCACATAACTCCTCACGGTTTAAGAGTTATGGCCTTACGAATTTGGAGAACCCTCACGAGTCATCTAGAAGCCCCAAAAGGTCAAAATAAGGAAAGTGGTTTAAGATGGTTAGAAGGTAACCCATTGAGGTAAAGTGAAGTGATGATTGTACTATAACTCAAAGTGGATACAAAATAAATTATTTAAATAATAAAGTTAATGGATAAATTACTAATTGGACAAGTGGTTAGAAGTGGGTTAACCCTAAAATAAGGAAAGTGGGCAAAGTGACCTAGAATATGCTTCTAAGGAAGCTACTTGGAGAGTATAAATAAGAGGCAAGGCTCTCTCATTTTACATAAAAAATGAGAATATTGAATATATATAGGTGAATGAGGTAACCAAAGGATATCTAAGCCAAATTTCAGAGGGAAGGTGAAGAAAAGAAGGCCGGAATTCAAGGGAGGATAAATTCTTTTGATGATGCTTTCTAAGGTATGTTATTTACATGTCATCTCATCATTTTCACAATAATTTTTTTCTAGAATGATTAATACCATGAAATTGATTGGACATTGAGGAAACATATCCAAGTATCTATGGTAAAAATTTCAGTTTGTGGTTCGTTGTATTTGTGGAGTTACACTCCGTGGAAAATAGGGTTTGTGGCTAGTCATGAAACTAGTCTAAAACATGTGTTTCAGGTAAAAACGTCACAACTTATTCATAACAGATCCAAATTTAGTAAGACCAAATGCGTTGGTTATAGTAAAGTTTGTAGTATTCTGTGTAACATTTTCAGATCCATTCAACAAATATTTCTTGCGGGGCACACTCTACAAGGTCGCTCTCTAAAATAAGCCGGAATTCAACAAGGTATGCCATTTTTTCTATAACTCCTTTTCTGAGAGATTCCAAGTAGTGAAACTTGGAGGAATTGCATAAAACAAACTAAAGAACATTGTGTACTACTTTTAGATATTTATTCATTACAGGTACATAGTTATTATTATTTCAAGTTAGGGTTTTTGACTAACCCAAAACTAGTCATGCGAGACTAAAGAAAAGTTTGATGAAAATGCTAGTCTCTTGTTGTTAAAGTTAAGGAAGGTTTGCAGGTATGTGATCATATACACCAGGTCTATTACAGAGTTACAAATCAGATTTGGATGATGAAATTGATGAGAGATTTTTGTTGAGGTATAGTTGGGTACATGGTTGAGACAAGTAGTTGATGAGTTGACACATACATGAGGTGTATAGTTGATGATGTTGGTACATCTTGATGAGTCATAGTTGATGAGTAGTTGATACATGATTGGTACATACTTGGTACATGGTTGGAGGCACTTGTTAGTATTATTGTGGACACATGGTTTATGGATGATGTAGCATACTTGTATTGGTATATCATTAGAAGCATATATTGATCTTGGTGATGATTATGAGTTTTTGTGTTATGCTTGGTTGATGCACATCTTTGAGAGTTGTCTCGGTGATTTATCTTGGTGAGTAGATTTGATTTGGTTGATAAGATTGATGAGACAAGTTGTTTTGATAGGTTGTTTGGACATGTTGTTGTGACATGTTATTTGTACAGGTTTGGTGCATGGTTGATGCACTTGTTCATGGTACAGGTTGAGGTACAGGTTCATGCATGGCTCAGGTTATTGGTACAGGTTGTTTGGTGCAGGTTGATTGGTATAGTTTTAAAATAGTATATATCATAGTGATAGTGTGACAATGGTTCCATCATTCTACTTATACATTAGGGAGGTTGGATGAGGCAAGGACAGGTGGTTGTATCCACCTTCCGGTTGTAGATGGAGATCATAAGGGGTTGTAGCCTCCTTCTGATTGTAGCTAGAGAATTGGGTAGTTGGAGCTTCCCTTAGGTTGTAGCCTAAGAAACTAGGGGGTTGGAGCCTCCCTCTAGTTGTAGCTGGAAAACAAAGGAAGTTGGTTCTTCCAATGAATGTAATTCTTCAAGACATATAATAAAAAATCATTCTGTGGTTTTCTCCTGCTTTGGGTTTCCACGTAAAACACTGGTGTACTGTGTATGTGTATGATTTTTTATTTGTTCATTGTTTGTTTACTCTGCAATTATTGGATGATTATAATGCTACATTGATATTACACTTGGATTATATGGTTAAAAAGAATTAAATTGCTCTATTACCGATTTATCCCCCCTCTCAGTAATCCAACAATATTCATCCCCTGGTCCGACAATATTAATAAAAAGAAAGATCATTAACACGAACAAGGAACTTGATAGGCCGTTAGACAGTCCAGATCAAACTCTTGACGTCCTAGAAAGGATCAATCTCCTTATGTCATGACTTAACAAATATAAGGTAATAAACATAATTTAAAGTGTTTTTTTTAGAGTACTCATATGTTCAATTATGAAACTCTATTTTTGAACTTTTACATTGTCTCACGAAAAAACATTTTCTTTTTTATAAACAGATTTTTGGAGCCTGTTTATCCCAATTTTGGTAGTGGCGTTGTAGAGACGCTACAGAGTCTTGACACAGGCTATCATACAACTGCTAGAGTATTGTTTACTTCTCCATCTTCCACACCTAATTTATATAGGATCCACGACACACACCACCATGCATCCACACAATGGTCAGGCTCTAGAGGTGGTGACAGAGATGAGGCTGATGATGTGGTTGACATGGTTGCATTTCCTGGAGCTAGACGTGTGATCAACATGGGGAATCTTCCATGCACATTCTTGGTCGACGATAACAAAATTCCATTAAAACAAATAAGACTCCCAGGTATTTTTTCATATTTTAACTGTTTCATGTTGTCCATCTCATACACAAATAATCTAGATTATTATTTTTAAATTAATGATCGTATATTTTTGTGTGTAGGAAACGATCATTTTTATAGGCACCTAGAGAGCAAGTCCTTGTTGATTTTTTGGGAAACATTATCCATGAGGTGGAATTGCCATAATTCCAACCTCAAAAAAGAACTTATAGATTATCTCAAAGGTCTCTTTGGAGTAGACACGTTCAATAAAAAAAGGGTCACCTCTGTAGCATGTGAATATTTAAAATATACGCAAGATATTTATAGATGAAGCTTGGCAAGAAACCCTAGGTATGAGCATACTCCTTCGATTCTAGAGAGGGAGTGGAAGGCAATCATTGATGATGCAAAAGAAAATATATTGAAAAAATCAAGAGAAAAAATAACTGGCACCCCAAGGTAAATTACAATATTTTGATTTCAATACCTTTAATTTTCTTTAGATCTAAATAAAATTGTGGTATATAACATACTTGAAAATTTTGATGATAGGTTTCCTAACACTTCAAAGGAAACCAAAGCAAGGAATGCCAAACATGGCAAACACAATCTAGGCCAAGGTGTCTACTCGAGGTTACAATCATGAATCATAAGTACCCAAACATATTAAGAATATTATTTGTATCGCCTTACAACTTTCCATTTATTGCAGCCAAAAACATTAAAAAAACATGCTTTTATGCAATGTAGGGAAACGACTTCAGAACTGAAACCATGGAGGAAGACCTCCACCTTGGTTACAAGTACGAATATAGGTTGATCATAGGAAAAGCATGGGGCAGACCCCAATACCCAATTTGCACGATAAGGTAAATAAAAATCAGTCTACATTATCCTTTCATTACTTATAAAATACGTAAATGTTTGATATCGTCCATAACTTTAATGTCTTTCTTTGTTTTAATCAGGGGAGAAACACTATCAATAAAACCATTAGCACTGGACAATAAAGCGTTGATAGTGAAGTCCAGCCAGAAGATCATGGTGCAACCCCAAGATGTTCATGTGACTGAGGCCCACGATGGTAAAATGGTTGTATATTAATCATATACTTAATAATTTTGTACTTCTATTTTTTATTACTTATACATTTACGATTTTGTCCTTGTAAATTTTGTTGTTTCAATTGCAGAGAATGACGTAGTTGAGCTTCCTTGACATGACTATGATCAGGAGAACATGGAAGCCATTCCAACAGATTCGACTAGTGGACCAACAGGTAAATAATTACATTGCAAAGGTTTTTTTTAATATTAATGAACTACTTAAATGATATTTAAAAATTGGCCATATAAATTTAATATTTTTTGTTTTTGTAGGCGATGGACCCTCAAAACAACCTCCTCAACCTAAAGATTATTAGGAGAACATGGAATCCATTCCAACGGTGCTGACTAGTGGACCAATAGGTAAATAATTACATTGCAGAGGTTTTTTTTAATATTAATGAACACTTCAATGATATTTAAAAATTGGCCATATAAATTTAATATTTTTTATTTTTGTAGGTGATGGCCCCTCACAACAGCCTCCACGCCATGGGTATGAGACCATGAGTGATTGATGTGAAAATACTGAAGCAACATCAACTGCTGAAGAGCACCCCGTAAACGAAGACATGGACATGGATGAATTACTTAAGAACTGGAAAACACAAAAGAAGACTAAAAGAAATTGATGATGTATAATAACTAAAAGAAATTGATGATGTATAATAATTTTATAAGACAGATAGATGTACATTATATAGGTAGTATGTTTGTAACATATTTTGAATGATAAATCTCATTTATAAAAATTCTTTTTTATGACATATTCCTTTGAATGATAAACCTCATTTATAGCTTTACAATCACTTTTTTCTGAATATTTTTAATGCATATTTTTTAGTAGAATATAGATTGGGTATTGGGGAATTGAGAGTGATGTGACAAGGGGGGGAGGGGCCATAAGATATTCCACCTTCACATGGTTGGCCCTGTTCAGTAGATAAAAAATTATTGAAGTTGTTTATTCTTGGAGAAAACCTCTCTCCATCCAACAAAGAAACAACATAGTCAATGTTGACTTCGTTGTTTCTCCTTTAGATTGAAGGAGGTTTGCTCCAAGATCAGACGACTCCAATAAATTATTCTCAAAACCAAGATGAGCTTATTCAGGTCATCACATCTGAGATGTGTGTGTGTGTGTGTGTGACTATTTAATCTCCTCTCATATGGATTTTACAAAAAATAATATCAATGGTGTTTTCTATTTGCAATCTTGTCGATTTTAATTTTGATTAGGAATTATTGACATGTCTTAAAAGTATTTTTTGGTTTTTACTAAAATCTAAATATAATTGTGTTTTTATTTACTACAGTATGCAATTTTCGCATTTGCATATGCTCTATATGTTGTATCAATGCAATGCTACACATTAGAATATCAAAGATCAGGTATGTCTTGTCTTTTTTCTTCTTTTTATGACTTCTTAAGGTTCCTTTTATTTATTTATTTTTACATTACCATCATTTTTGGGCCACTATGGGGCCATTCATTCTATATAATGAACCACACCCGAGTATGTATCATATACAATTCCCTTTAGTTCATCATATCATATGATTCACACAACTAATCTAATACTTCAACCTGTTTTTTTGTGGTTTTATATAAGTAATCCCCTAGATATCATAGTATAAGCATAACCATAATTATGTAATAGATTATTTGAAATGAATGAGATATACATAACACTTTTGAGTATAAATTACAAATCATAGGCACCAATGAACCTAAATACTCATCCCGAGTTCCAAGAAGATGAAAATCAAACATCCCACCAACCTAAAAGTGGATACGGGGTTGGGTGTGTTACACCAATGACCTCTATACACTCCTATGATATTTATTACTCTCCTGTCATATTTATTGTAATATTTATTATTTTGTTGTAGAGTATTGCTTTAGCACCAAAGGAAATCATTCCACCCTTACCTCTAGAGAAAGAGAAACTTGAAAATGCTTTAGCTATAGACATTTCTACCAATCTATTAACCAGTGTCATTCCACCAACACTTGGAAGTTGCACTGCACTTGAATCATTGAATCTATCTAACAATTCCTTAGAAGGTTCTATTCCATATTCACTTGGGTATCTACAAAATCTCATGGACTTGGATGTGACCCCAATTGTTTTCATTAACATTGGCACGAACATAAAAATATCTTTGGAAAGACTTGAATCCCAATGGGAGAAATATTAATTAACTGACAAATCATTTCTAACACAAGATGAGATCCAATATATTGCTTATTAAATTTGAGAAATTTATTGTAAACAACAATTACTAGCTAGAAAAAGTTCAAAGACTTGGCCAATAAACAAGGAATCAAAACTTGAAATTGAAAACCAAGATATCCTCTAAATGAAATATATCTTATTATCATTTTTTTGAAATATATTATTGTAACATATACAAAGGGTGAAAAAAGGGGAGTAATTATACTAGAGAACATGGGGAAAATCTAAAATGGGGGCAAGAAGTGGTATGTGATGGCATAGGGGCAGACCCAGGGTTTATCTCCAAGAGCACACCAACAAGCCCTAACTACTAGCCCTTTCAGAAACACCTGCGAAGCATATGCAGTCTCACTCGAAGCAGTTATGGGGGGGTTTGTAGGACATAGATGTCTACAACCAAGGGGATATCAAGTGGATCCAATACAAACTCAACACAACATTCATATATCACTTATCAGCTTAGATCTACTCCACACAACTATCTATTAGATCTAAAACAGTAATGCAATAACAATATATCAAAGGGAAAATAACATAACATAAATCACACACTACACAAGGTATACGTGGTTCACCCTCTCTCTAGGGCTACGTCCATAGAACTATGCATTATAATATCTTAAGATGAAGCATACAATTCTTGTCTGCACTCTCAGCTAGCAGATCTTCTTTCTTCTTCTCTCTATCTCTCCCCTTCCTGTGCACCTAGCTACAGGGTTGATCTTCACACCCAACTAAAGATCTTACAATACAGAAGGCTCTCGTACTCAACACTTCTTTCTCACTCAATATTACTCACTCGATCACACAATGACAAAGACAACAACAACAATCATAACACCAACCCATCCCAAGTCCTTTAGACCTCTATTTATACATTACAATATCGCATTGACATCCTTAGGTCAAAACCTAGGTGTCAAAAACCCTAGATACCAAAACCCTAGGTGTCTAAAACCCTAGGTCAACTTGACCCACGTTTTCAGGGCTTCACCAGCCTATCTTTCCTTCCTTCTCACTCGGTGCTCCAAAGCATACAACGGTGGATTTATTCGCTTGCTGAGTTGTCCATGATCCTTCTTCCTCGCTGATATGTCATCCTCAATCTCCTCATCCATCGACTTGCTTCCTTTTACTTCACTCCATATTTTTTGCTCTTTTTCTCACTTTGACCCAATAACAGTCACTGTGTCTTCCGTCCAGTTCATATTTTTTCTTTTCTTCCTTGCTTTTCACAAACTTTCATAAACAAGGGCCAATAGGCCCCCAACACTCACCCGTGACTCATCTTGAGGCACTTCAAATCTAATCATTCTATTTTAGTTCGACTTCAGACTGTGCAGTGCAGCCTTTGATTTATGCTCTATGCCTCCTCTCCTTCCTTGTGCAGACTGTCTTTTCTATGTATGGTACCCAGTTTCAACTTCACCTGGTACCTAGAACCTTTTCCTCATGCTTTTACTGAGAGCTGCGAGGTAGCTGGTTGTCATAATACAACTTCAACTGGCTCCCGTTCACCAAACGTTCCTTCCATTCTCCATTCAAAGTCTTTAACTATGCAACTCCTCCTTATGTAACATAGGCGACCTCATATGGCCCAAGCCAATGCGTTATGAACTTCCCAGGATGCTTCATGAATTTACTGTCATATACCAATACCATATCACCTTGCTTAAATGACTTCTTCTTAATGTGTTTGTCATGGTAGGCCTTCTCTCTTTCCTTCTGTACTTGCTGATGGAATCTTGCAATAAATCTATCTTCTTCTAGTTCGACCAACTGTGCAAGCCTTTCTCAAACAACGCTAGTGTCGTCCATATTTGTAAAGGAAGTAATTCTTAGGCTTGGTACCAAATATTCCATTGGGACAAAAACTTCGAGACCATACACCAACTTAAAAGGGGTCTGCATTGTTAGCTTCTTACAAGTGGTTCTATAGGCCCACAGTACCGCTGGTACTCTTAAATCCCAGTCATCTCTATTAACACTGCAAATCTTTGTCAGTGCTGTCTCCAAGATATTGTTGAATGCTTCCACTGTCCCATTTTCTTGTGGATGGTAAGGTGTGCTCTTCTGATGGTGGACTACAAATTCCTCAATCAGGGCTTCAACTATTTTATTTATGCAATGTGTGCCTTGATCACTCATAAGGATCTTTGGGCATCCAAACCTGGTTATAATATCATCAAATATTAAGCGCGCAACTATAGTTGCACTACAATCCTTAACTTCTCTTGCTTCAACCCATCTGGTCAAGTATTTTGTCACAATAATGTTGTACCTTGCTCTTGTGTGCTTCCCTGGAGGGTTTATAGGTCCTACGCAGTCAATGGCCCATTTCTCAAATGCTTGTAGGGTCAATTGTGGTGCTAAAGGCATTTCATCTCTTCTAGATGGTTTCCCAACTCTTTGGCATACATCACAGGCTTTGTAATAGTCTTTAGCATCTCTGTGTAAGGTAGGCCACCAAAGGCCAGCTCTAAGAACCTTCTGCGTAGTTTCTTTCCCTACGTAGTGTCCTCCAGTGATGCCTTTATGAGATTCATCAAGGATCAATGGTCGCTCTACCTCCATAACACACCTTCTCAATATCTCATTAGGTCCCATTTTTTATAACTGTCTAGCTATAAGTGAAAAGTTGGCAGTGCACACTACTAGCTGTTTCTTCTGGGGAATTGTATACTCACTAGGTTCCATTCCTGTTGACAGGAACTAGAATATCTCTGTGAAGTGGTCATCAATATTTCTAATGGCTAATAACTATGCATCCGACAGTGCATCCTCCAAACTGGTCGACTCTTCTCCATGTTCCAACCTTGACAAGTGGTCAAGACCTTTGTTCATTATTCCTAGTTTAACTACGATATCAAAGTCATATTTCTGAAATAGCAGAAGCCATCTACATATTATCCCCCCCAACACTAGATTTTTGACTAGGTATTTCAGCGCAGAGTGATCAGTAAACATTTTAAAGTGTCCTCCCAACAAGTAGTGGTGAAATTTCTGCAGCGCATACACCATGGCTAACCCTTGTCTTTCAGTGGTGGTGTAATTAATCTTAGTTGTGGATAGTTTCTTGCTAGAAAAATATAACGGATGGTCAATATMTCCTTCCTGAGGTTGTGCTAACACTACTCCTAAGGCAATAGAAGACACATCGACATGCACTTGAAACTCCTTGCTCCAACTGGGAAAACCAGAATAGGCGCAGTAACCATTTTCTGTTTCAGTGTGTCGAAGCTCTACTRGACCCCCTGTCCAGTGAAATTGATAGTCTTTCTTCAAAATATTCTCCATGGGTGTTGTAATCTAGGCATATCCTTTAATGAACTTCCTGTAATATCCTGTATGTCCCAGCGCAGTGCGCAGGTGTTTGACTGAAGTAGGAGGTGGCAGATCAACTATAATGGCAATTTTAGATGGATCTACCAGCAATCCCTACTTGCATACAATATGACCTAATAGCACTCCAAATAGTGAGAATAAGATGCACTTCTTCAAATTCAAGGCCATTTGACACTGCCTGCATTTTTCCAACATTAGCCTTAGACATTCAATAAACTAAAAATAGTCCAATCATCAAAATATGCTTCTAGAAATTTATGTAGGAACTCCTTGAATGCTTCGACCACCACCTTGGAAAAGATGGCTGGGGCATTCTTCAATCCAAATGGCATCACTGTATACTAGTAGGATCCCCATTCTATTGCAAATGTGGTCTTATGACGATCTTCCTTGGCAATTCGGATTTGATGGTATCCTGAAAATCCATCTGTAAAAGAATATACCTTCTGGCCTCCCACATTATCTAACACTTCATCAATGAATGGTGTAGGGAAGGGGTCATGAAAACATGCATCATTCAACTTCCTAAGATATATGCAGATCCTGATCTCTCCTATCTTCTTGTCTTGTACCACCATAAGGCTAATCCACTCTGATTCTTCGACAGGTTCTATAATCCCTGCTTCCAACAATCTGTCGAGCTCAATCTTCACTTTCTCCTTATATTTAAGGTTCAATCTATAGGGTCTCTTCTTGACTGGTCTTGCATTTGGTTTCAAAGGGATCCTCATCTCTCCCATAGGCCCTTTAATTCCCTTCATATCAGTGAACTTGGTTGGAAACAGGTCTTGATATTCATGCAGTAACTCTGTTATCTTGTCAATAGTAGCAACATCCCAATAATCTTCAACATTTGCAAGCTTCGATGTCTGCTCTGTTCCAATATTGACTTTCTTGATCTTGATCAACTGTCCAATAAATGGTAGATCAACTCCTAGTCATTCCACATCTCTCTGGCCTTTTGTTTCTGTGATATTCACTTTCCTAGGATCATTGTCTTCATCAACGTTGATGTTGTAATAGCCTTGCAGTTTCTCGAGAGGTGCAGTCCATTCGTCCTCTTCTTTTTCTAAAGGAGGGATAGAGGCCTCCTCAAATACTTTCTGTCTTACAATCTGTAACACTTGATCTATTGAAGGATATTGTTTGTCAAATAAGAAGGTGGTTACAAAGTTCTGAGTCATACCTTCCCAATCTGCAGTGATGAGGTGCAGCTCCGCTTGAAGGTACTAGTTGATAGGGGTTGTGTCTAGTGTGTTAATGAACTTGTGCACCCACTGCTCTTGAGGAATGGTTCTCCAGGATTCCTCACAACTTCTCACATGGTCCTTTGGGTAGCTTCAACCTGTGTACCGAACTTCACAGCCTTCCACTTATGCTGAGAACTGCACAGTCATCAGGGTACGACATTGTACCCATTCTGTAATGTTGTTTTTGTGTGTCCCCCACCATCTTTTTGGTGTTTCGTTCAAGGCCTCATCCATTTCCAACAATCTCTATTGTGTTGGTACACTTGATTTGAATTCTAACAAGAAGGTTTCTAAAGGATTCAGACCATCAAAGGTGGGCAAGTTACTTACTATTGTGCCGATCTAGTGAACTTCTCTGGTTAATCTAGCACATCTCCTTGTAGATGCTTCATACATTTTGTTCTTCCAGTTCTCCAGTGCTTCTTCTGAATCTGGTGAACATGCACTGTCACTTTTCCAGCTTAGGTTTCCATCGGTCGTAGGATTAATGTAATCCTGTTGTCTGGCTGTTAATTTGTATATGTTTTCTATTGGTCACTCTAATTGCTTATTTAATTTAAACAATCAAGTGCTACATAAATTGTCAACCCAGGGAAGTCTGTTTATTTCAAAGGTAACCACGCACTATATATGCTCAATTTCAAAAGAAACCTAGAGTTGTAGTAAAGGAAACTATATTAATCACACTTGCCTTAAATGAACTGAAGTTCTAACTTGAATTACAGAAAAACAACCTACCTATTGCAGAGCTCAAAGTTTAAATAAATGATTAATTGAAGAATCCTGGATTACATTAAAATAACACAAGATACTGCAACAGAAAATACCAACTATTCTGTAACCAGAGAACAGGACCCTATTCCAAAAGCATGAATCTTCAACACCTGTCTCCGATCATCACACTTCATGAAATTACTGCTTAACTGAAACAATGCACACTGAAGGCTATCTACCTCCTAACAGAGAACATGACCCTATTTCCTTCCCAAAGCAGTAACCTTTAGCACCAGTCTCTAATTAGCACACTTATGGAAATAATTGAAGGCTAACTAATTCTAACAAAGAACATGACCCTATTTCCTTCCCAAAGTAGGAACCTTCAGCACCAGTCTTTGGTTAGCACACTTAAGGAAATAATTGAAGGCTAACTAATCCTAACAGAGAACATGACCCTATTTCCTTCCCAAAGCAGGAACCTTCAGCACAAGTCTCTGGTTAGCACACTTAAGGAAATAATTGAAGGATAACTAATTCTAATAGAGAACAGGGCCCTATTTCCTTCCCAAAGCAGGAACCTTCAGCACCAGTCTCTAATTAGCACACTTATGGAAATAATTGAAGGCTAACTAATTCTAACAGAGAACAGGACCCTATTTCCTTCCCAAAGTAGGAACCTTCAACACCAGTCTCTGATTAGCAATCTTTCATAAATTCATCACACAAGATTGCTAACTAAAATGATTAACAGTTACTCAAGCATGAATTTCATGAAAACAATGTAACGTCCAGTAAAACAGAGTTCTTAACAAGACAGAGTTCAATAGTGTTTCAGCAAAGCAGGATTCATTAAAGTAGTGTTTCAGCAAGACAAAAATCAATCAAGGCATAAACAGAGATCACACTAAAACACTATAAAACTAACGGGTGAATCTTGTGAAGAAGGTGGGACCTCCCTTCTCACAACATTCCCCTGGAACGACGAGGCTAGAAAAGGGTGCTCAAAATAGTCTTTTATTCATCTATCAATGTATCATATTACAATCTAAAAATGAAGTACGTCCTTCTCTGTAAAACTTTCTTAGTACCAAAAACTGGGGATCCTCTCGAATGATGATTTCCTCTTATTTAGAGAGGGAATCCCTTTGATACAATTGATAAAAAATTACAGGTGTATATCTGAGTCCTATTCTTAGTCAGATCGACTTTCTAAACCAGAATATGATATCCTAGTCTCCCACAACAGAATGCTATTACGAGTGCTGAGTGAGGTGTTGCTGTTACAAATGGAGTAACAACTCTTTCTTGTTACTTCTGTTGTATGTTGTTTCAGCATCGCAAATCGCGGTCTGTTTCAGCCACGTGATTTTCATTCTGATTGTTTCAACACTTATCAAGCAGCAACGATGGTTGGTTCTTGGCTCAGCAGATGGTTGGTGCTTGGCTCAGCAGCGATGGTTGGTGCTTGGCTCAGCAGATGGCCATGGACTGTGTAACAACTTCCTTTGTGTTTCAACATCGTTGACCATGGACTGTGTAACAGCTTCTGTGTTTCAACATCGTCGACCATGGATTGTGTAACAACTTCTGTGAGTTGTTGTTTTAGCAACATGCCTCAAATGCTAATCTGCAGTTTGAACTGTTTCAGCACTTATACATTTCTAATCAATGGTTAAGTACGAGAGTGATGTAAAATTATATGCAAAACAGATTAAACGTATAGTAAAGAGAAGAGACGTTGTATACCTTTGGAAAGATAGGATAAAGTGATAATATGAGTTTAAATGTGAGTGAACAAGAGTGTAATGGTGGCAAAAAGTATGGGCAAAAAGGTACATTGTGTGGTCCTAACATTTTCCAGTTCATATGCGCGGTCCTCTTCTCTGATAGGTTCTATGTATCACTGACCTTCATCTGGATCTAAAGGTGTAATGACCCTAAGTCCATCTCTTTCAAACGTCATACGTATTTCCTGGGGATCCTCTCGAATGATGATTTCCTCTTATTTAAAGAGGGAATCCCTTCGATACAATTGATAAAACATTACAGGTGTATATCTGAGTCCTATTCTTAGTCAGATCGAATTTCTAAACCAGAATAGGATATCCTAGTCTCCCACAACATAATGCTATTACGAGTGCTGAGTGAAGTGTTGCTGTTACAGATGGAGTAACAACTCTTTCTTGTTACTTCTGTTGTATGTTGTTTCAGCATCGCAAATCGCGGGCTGTTTCAGCCACGGGATTTTCATTCTGACTGTTTCAACACTTCTCAAGCAGCAACGATGGTTGGTGCTTGGCTCATGGTGTAGCTGTTGTAGTCAATCTGTGTGAGTTGTTGTTGACCGCAGACTGTGTAACGACTTCCTCCATGTTTCAACATCGTTGACCATGGACTGTGTAATAGCTTCTGTGTTTCAGCATCGTTGGCCATGGACTGTGTAACAACTTCCTCTGTGTTTCAACATCATTGACCATGGACTGTGTAAGAGCTTCTGTGTTTCAGCATCGTCGACCATGGATTGTGTAACAGCTTCTGTGAGTTGTTGTTTTAGCAACAGGCCTCAAATGCTAATCTGCAGTTTGAACTGTTTCAGCACTTATACATTTCTAATCAATGGTTAAGTACGAGAGTGATGTAAAATTATATGCAAAACATATTAAACGTATAGTAAAGAGAAGAGACGTTGTATACCTTTGGAAATATAGGATAAAGTGATAATATGAGTTTAAATGTGAGTGAACAAGAGTGTAATGGTGGCAAAAAGTATGGGAAAAAAGGTACATTGTGTGTTCCTAACATCCCCCCCAACTTAAAATGTTGCATGTCCTCAGGCAACTTCACTCTGAATCAGAGTCTGAATACCGACTTTGAGCGTGCAAGTTACTCAAGCAGTAGCTGTGGGAGGTACTGTCTGTTGGCGCTCTGAACCCTTGGACATGTTGTAACCTTTGCCAAGCCGCTGTCTCTGTCTTCTTAGGCAACTTATAATGGATTTGATATCTCTCTATTGGAAACTAGAGGATAGGAAAATAAAACCGGTACCCTATCCAGCTTTCAACACATTGCTGAACACACTAGATGTAGTTAGGTACCCTGGAGATTGCTATCTCAAGGTTAGTAGGGCTAAAAGGATTGTGTTCCTGTCTTTTCTTAGTGGATTGCTACCAAAACAAGTTGTTTGCCTGGAGGGAAACAATCTCTGTGGATTTGATGAAGTGCTGACAATCCTGAAGCACTGTTGATTGTAGTTGCTGCACGTGTTCAGTCATCCCTGGTTTCTTTAAAAACTAATAGTATTCTGTAACAAAAGTGGCTGCATTTTGTGGTTCTGGTCTTATCCAGAGAAAGTGGTTATCTTCATTGTGCTTGGCAACCATGAAGTCATCCTGCCATATAATCTGATTGTGGAGAAAGGAGGTGAATGCTCGAATTTGGATGTCCCCGACAAGAGGATTAAGGTTCAACTGCCTGTTCTCGGGGATGGCCTTGTTATGAAAATATGCCTCACAGAGGAGGTGCTGATTACTAGCAGAGGCTTCTGCAAAGGTTTTGACAAAATCTGCTGGGTGTAGTACTGCATGGGGTCTGCCTTCTGTGATTGATTTGATGTGAAACCGTGTAAGTCGTTCCATAAGGAACAAGGAGTAATTGCAGGATGGTTTCCTTGTAGCCAATAACTTTTGTGCCAAGTCAAATACCAGGGCCAGTCTACCTTTCAACTCTTTGTTTTGTTTCTTAAGGACACGAGCTTCTTGGCGTGACTGCTCTAAAGCTTCCCAATTTGAGTAGGTATGATTTATCCAGATTTGTCTGTGCTCTTGTAGGCTTTTGGCCTGTGTAGCAGCATATTCTTTCTTCCATTTCTGTATTACTGCCTACTCATCCCATGGCTGAGTTTGTGTTTCAGTATTGCAAGTAGTGGGGTGAGGTAAGGTCTGAGTAGATTGTTCCACAAAAGTGTGGATATTGATCTGGATGGGAGGGGTAGATTCCTCAATAGGAACTGTTTGTACAACTTTGTTAACAAAAGCAGGGGTTTCAAATTTAACCTTTGTTGCAGGGTAGGGATCAGTCTTAGTCTTGGGAGGTCCTGTTGGTTCTTGTGTTTCAGCTGTAGCTGGTTCTTGTGTGACAGCTATAGCTGGTTCTTGTGTAACAACAGGTTCTTCTTCTTTGACTGCAAAAGTTGAAGGAGTAGGGGAAGCTCCTGGCATTGGGATTTGCATTACTTTGTAGCCTGCTTGATAGTAGATATCCCCACATTGATAGCACATATATTCTCTACACAGATTCTCTGTTGTAGTTCCTTCTGACATGTTCACTATGCGAGCTAGGGTGTACAAATTAATTTCATTCTCATAGGCTTCCTTTGACATGGCTGCTCTTTCTTGTAGGCCTCCAGTTCAGACTTTAAAAACTCATTTTCTTCTAAGACAGAGGCCATTGTTGGTTCTGGTTGAGGGGTGACTAGTTCTTGTGTAGCAGTCACAGCCGCACTAGCTGGTTCTTTTGGAGAAGCTACATGATTGACAACTGCTTCTTGTGTTTCAACTTCTTGATGTAAGGAGAGTAATGTCGCAACACCCTGGACCTCTGATTCCTGCATCTCAGTATCAATATCAGCAGCTGGTTCTTTTGTTTAAGCTATAGCTGGTTCTTGTGTGGAAGCTATGGCTGGTTCTTGTGTTTCAACCACTGAATGAGTAGTTCGTTCTTGTGTTTCAGCTACTAAATGGGTAGCTGGTTCTTGTGTTTCAACTACTGAATGGGTAGCTGGTTTTTATGTTTCAGCTACTGAATCGATAGCTGGTTCTTGTGTTTCATCTACTGAATGGGTAGATGGTTTTTGTGTTTCAGCTACTGAATCGGTAGCTGGTTCTTGTGTTTCAGCTGCTTGATTTGAAATAGATGATGTTGCAACACCCTGGGCATCTAGTTCTTGTGTTTCAGTGCCCGTGGGTGGAATAGGCAAAGATTCTGGCATTTGGGAGGTTGGAGGTGTACGAGGTATTAGTCGGATGGGTTGGGGGTCTATGACAGTGGTAGTAGTGGTTGCCCTTGTTGAGTCCCTTGTTCATTTTCTTTGTAAAAAGGGCGGAAAGAAAGGAATTTGCTTTCGTTTTTGTGGGGGTTTTTCCTCAATGACGGGGCAGGGAGAATTGTCTGGCTCAAAATCATCGCTAAGAATATGAAGGGTAGGAGGGGATGATTCTGGTAAGGTGTGGGTCAGGCTTGGTATGGTAGGGGGGTTGATTGGACTGATTGGTTCTATAGGCGGACTGTTAGGTATTTCTGGAGAGTCTAGAGGGTTTTGTGGTTGCTGTTCCTGAAGATTTTTAGGAATTTCAGCGGCTTCTTGGGGATCTATAGGTGGGTTGTTTAGTGGAATATTTTGTTGGGAAAAACTCTTTTGGATAAGTAGTTGGACGAGACGGTGATGGGTGAGTGAAAAGGCGGGGTCTTTAGCCTTTTTACAGTAGTGTGACATATTTTTGAGACAACCGAGTAGATAATAAGGAATATTCACCAATCTATTATGCCGTAAATGAGACAACATAAGAAAATCGTGTTGGTAGACTACCTGGTATCGACCTTCACAGGTAAGGTAGTGTTTGACGAATTTTGTAACTTCTGGCCATGCAGGTGGCAACGAGCTAAGTCGAACACCTCGACCTTTAAATTCAATTTGTTCCTCTAGCGAGAGGAAGTCCCGCTGGGCATTCAAGATGATATGTTTGCGACTGAACATGCGAGTTCCATTGGTAGGGAGACCTGAAACCTGCGCTATATCCTCTTCTGTAACTGAGATTCGAACCCCTTGAACAATGGAATGATCTCTCTGGATATTTTGAGCAAATTGCAGAACCTGTTGTTGATCAAACCCCCGGAGTCTCTGAAAATAACTGAGCCATCCTGCCTGCAGAAAAATTTGATAGGCTACTGGATAGTGTTCTAGGAGGGATATTGTGGTGGGTTCGTACTGTATAACAAAGATTCCCATAGCTACCATCTTGGTAAAATACATCGTCAAAGAGTTGAGTAACAACTTCTGTGCAGAGTAAGTTTTTCGAGTGAAGGCATGCGAATGGTGGTGAGACGAATGAAAGGATGGTGAAATAGGAATGGCGGTGGTGAATTCGTGTGAAATGATGGTATAAAAAGTTTGATATGTCCTCCCATCCTGTCAAGTGTGGCTAATAATGATTGCACTCGAGTGGTAATAATGATTTGGAATCTTCTCATTAACTATAGCTTAACTGTATTACATAAAATTTACATACCTCGCCTTACCTTCTGATTCGTGTTGCAAACAAAATATAATGCCTGTCCACGATAGTTCTGCAGTAGTCGTTTCAGAGACTTTTGATTTTTTAGATGAATTGTATCAAGGATTTGTTGACTTGGAAGGACGGAATGTAGTATGAGAGCACAAAAGCTTGCTGACGGATAATGTTGAAAAGTTGGTGTTTCAGCAACAAAAAAGAAAGGGGCAAAAAAATTGCTGGACGATGTTGTTTCATTGATGAGGAAATGTGAAGAACTGCTGAACAATGGTGTTTCAACAATGGAAGAAAATGGGGGAAAGTTTGCTGTCAATGGTGTTTCAGCAATAGGGAGAATGGTAAAAGGTTGTTGACAGTGGTGTTTCAGCAACAAAAGAGAAGGGGCGAAACAATTGCTGGAGGGTGTTGTTTTGTCGATGAGGAAATGTGAAGAACTACTGAACAATGGTGTTTTAGCAATGGAAAAAAATGGGGGAAAGTTTGTTGTCAATGGTGTTTCAGCAATAGGGAGAATGGTAAAAGGTTGTTGACAGTGGTGTTTCAGCAACAAAAGAGAAGGGGCGAAACAATTGCTGGACGATGTTGTTTCGTCGATGAGGAAATGTGAAGAATTGCCAGACTGTAGTTGGGTGGTGGAGGAGAAGGTGGAAAGTTGTTGTGAATGGTGTTTCAGCAATGGGGAAAATGGTGAAAGGTTGTTGAACAGTGATAAGGGAAAAAGGTGTGGGGTCGTTGACAGTGGTGTTTCAGCAATGGGGAAAGTCAACACGTGTTGAACAGTGGTGTTTCAGCAATGGAGAAAGAGAAAAGAGTTGTTGACAGTGGTGTTTCAGCAATGGGAAATCTTGTCTCTTCATGAAGTAGGATCATCCTTTCCTAGTGGCCTGTGATTTGATCGGGAATCTGCAAAAATCGATTGTAACATGGTATTTCTTGACAGGGATTATTAGTAAATAAAATCTAATCTAATACTAAAGAAATTAACTTAAAAATAATTAATTGCAATGAGGGGTAGAAGCCCCCTCTAAAAAGAGGTAATGGGAGTCTGCCACACATGTGGCCTTAAAATATTCTTTGGAAATAGGGTGCTGGTACAGATGGAGCCGATGACCATTTACAAGTAACGGTGTTTTGGAGTCATCGATTGTGAGGAGCCTTACTTTTCCATTGGGGAAAACAGTGTCTACTTCGTAAGGTCCAAGCCATCTTGTACGCAGTTTCCCTTGAAATTCTTTAAACCGAGAGTCATACAGTAGGGCCCAATTACCTTTTTGGAACTGCTTATTCTTGATAGTTTTGTCATGCCATTTTGATCTTTGCTGTTGAATTATAGTTGTTTGATGAATGGCATCTAGTCTTTTCTCATCCAATTCATTAAGCTGCTGCATCCTGGATGTCTGTGCATCGGTCAAATCAAGGTTGACAGCTAAAGCAGTCCTTAAGGTTTTTATTTCAAATTCCATAGGAAAGACAACACTCTTTCCATAGACTAATTCATAGGGAGAAAATCCTATAGTATTTCTCTAGGTAGTTTTGTAGGCCCATAATGCTTCAGGGAGCCCGTAGGACCAATCCTTTCTATTTCCCTTCACTGTTTTTGTGAGAATGGCTTCTATTACTTTGTTTGTGCTTTCCACCTGTCCATTGGCTTGGGGGTGGTATGCTGTAGTCATTCTATGTTGAATATGATATTTTTGAATGGTGGATTTGAAACCATGAGAAGTGAAAGGAGGTCCTCCATCTGTAACTAATTCTCTTGGCACTCCAAATCTGATGAAGATGTCTTTAAATAAGAAATTTATAACTGCTTCTTCAGTTGCCCTGTGGAGTGCTTTGGCTTCCACCCATTTAGTCATGTAGTCTGTGCAGACCACTATGTAAACTTTTTGATTGGATGGGGGGGTAATGGGTCCTATAAAGTCTAAGGCCCATCTTTCAAATGGTTCAAGTACTATCTAGGGGTTTAATGGAATTTCATCTCTATGATTAGGTTGGCCTAATCTTTGGCAGCTATCACAGGCCCAGACATATTTCTTTTCATCTTTGAAGAGTGAGGGCCAATAGTACCCCATCCTGAGAATTTTATGTGTTGTTCTCTTATCAGCAAAATGCCCTCCACAAGGGCCATCATGACAAGATTTTAGTAGATCATAAACCTCATCTTCTCTAATGCACCTTTGGATTTCTTGATCAAGTCCTATATGGAAAAGACACCCACTTATCCAACTATACCGAGCACTTTGATGAATGATTCTTCTTTTCTCTCGGTGGGATAGGTGTGGTGGTAACTTCCCTGCAACCAAGTAGTTAGCAATGTCTGCATACCAAGGTGAGTGAGCATAAACTGCAAATAGATATTCATCAGGAAAGGAATCATCTACTGGGGTATCATCCTCAGGTGTCAACTGAGAAAGGAAATCAACAACTACATTTTCTTTTCCTGGTCTATCTACAATTGTAATATCAAATTCTTGTAATAATAGTAACCATCTGGTGACTCTAGCATTTGTGATAGGTTTATTCATTAAGTATTTGATAACTGAGTGATCAATATGGACAAAAGTAGAATAGCCAGTAATGTAATGTCTAAATTTATTAATGTCATAGATAACTGCTAAGAATTCTTTTTCGGTGACTGTATAATTGAGTTCAGCAGGAGTCATATTATTGCTGAAGAAATAGATAGCATAAGGGAGATGATTTTCTTCTTGTCCCAAGACAACTCCTATCGCAGTATCTGAAGCATCGGAGCATATATGAAAGGGGAATGTTCAATCAGGTCCTCTAAGAATAGGAGCTGTAGATAACTGATGTTTAAGTGTATTAAATGATTCCTGGCAAGAATTAGTCCATTTGAATTCAACATTTTTCATCAGTAACACAAACAGGGGAGAAGCTATTTTGGAATTTTTTTTGATAAATCTTCTGTAGTATCCAACATGTCCTAGAAAACTTCTTACCTCTGTTTGTTTTTTGGGAGTAGGAAGATCCTTAATGACTTGTATCTTGGATGGGTCTACCTAAATTCCCTGAGATGAAATAAAATGTCCAAGCACTATTCCTTCACTCATCATCATATGACATTTTTCTGTACTTAAGGAGAGTTGGGATTGTATGCATCGTTTGAGCACTTTCTCAAGGTTTTGTAGTGCTTCCTGAAAAGAAACACCATAGGGAGTAAATTCACCCATAAAGATTTCCATAGATTCATTAAGCATATCAGAAAAGATTCCTAAAACTGCTCTTTGGAAGGTTGCTGGTGCATTACATAGTCCAAATGGGAGAACTCTATAGGCAAAGGTTCCCCAAGAGCTAGTAAAAGTGGTTTTATCTTGATCTTGAGGTGCAATTTTGATCTGGTTATACCCACTGAAACCATCTAAAAATGAGAAAAATTTCTTTCCTGACAAATTATATAACACTTGATCAATGAATGGTAATGGAAAGTGATCTTTTTGAGTAGCTTTATTTAAGGCTCTATAATCCACACATACTCTCCATTTCCTGTTTTTCTTAGGAACTATTACCAACAGGGAAACCCATTCACTATCTGATATAGGATATATAAACCCTGCATTGAGAAATTTTTGAAGTTCTTCTTTGAGGATTTCTCTTAAATTAGGGTTCATTCGTCATTGAGATTGGCAGATCGGTCGACAATCTTCCTTAATATATATTCGATGAGTACATAATTCGGGATAAATTCCTTTCATATCTGTGTAATCCCATGTGAATGCTTCTTTATTTTCCATAAGTAACTTCATTAATTGTTGTGTTTCAGCATCTGTCAGATTAGGGTTTATGTTCAGGGTTTTTCCAGGTTCAATTTCTACTAGTATGCTTTTAGAAGAGATGGTGTTAGATGTTTGAGGTGGGCTTTCCGAGTTGAGGTTTTCTTGATTATCAGACTCCAACAGTGCAGTTAGTTGGTTATGAGTTTCTGGAGTCACAGAGGAGGGTTCACAAATAAAATTATTAATTACTTCATCCTTGGTGGAGTCTTTAAGGATTAGAGCTTGTCCTATAGTCAAAAGAGGTTGAGTAAGTTGATCATCAAAATCTACCCATACAGAATTATCATTATTAATCAGGGGTGTAGCGTGAGGGTAGAGGGTAAGCTGTTTAGTTTCGTAACCATTGGAAATTGTCATTGAACCTGATCTACAGCTGATAAAAGCATCTGCTGTGGCTAGCCAAGGTCTGCCCAAAATTAGAGGGTGGCCCCCCAACTTTGTTTTGGGTTGTAGTACCACAAAGTCAGCTGGATAACTCCAGGATTCTACTGAGATACTGAGGTCTTCAATGACTCCTTCTGGTTTAATTCTGGATCGGTCAGCTAATTCTAAGATAGTTGGGGTGTCTCTGACTTCTGGTTTAATTGTGGATCGGTCAACTAATTCTAGGATAGTTGTAAGGTTTCCAGAGTCATGATATTGATAGAGGCACCTAAGTCTACCAGGACTCAAGGGATTATCATTTTTCCAACTTGTACTGAAACAGTAGGGTGGCCGGGATCACCATATTTAACTGGGGGGGCTTTACCTGACATTCGTGCAGACAAATCTCCCATAACATGGACTGTGAGGGGATCCTTAATTTTCCTACCAGGATTTTTAACACAAATGTCTCACATTGTCCTGGCATAGATTGGTACGTCTTGGAGTGCTTGTAGTAGAGGAATTTTGACATACAAATTTTGTAATTCCCCTAGAAGATTGAAGGCTGGTGGCTAGGCATTTTAGTCAAAGCTAAACACTTAGGAAATGGTGGTTTTGTTGTTTCAGTAGCATTGTTAGAGGAGGATTGTACCTCTTCAGGTACATCATTCTTTTTTGCTTCCTCTTTATCAGAAGAGGTAACATCAGCTATGGTAGGTTAGACTATTCTCCCGGATTGTAAATGAATATCGTTGCATTGCGCAGGGAGAAGAGAAAGTGTAGGCTGGTTATGAATATCAATGCACTGCCAAACTTTATTATTGGGGTTAGGATTAGGTTGTACATGTAGATGGGGTCTCATTATTTGATTGTTTGGTGGAGTACCTGATGGTAAGGAGAGTGGTTGTAGAAATTGTGATCGAGGTAATTGATTCGGGAAGGGGAGTTGTTGTCCTCTCCAATTTGGATTCCATTGGTTTTGATATGGTTGTTGTTGTTGTGGAGGCCAAGGAGTCCACATTGATGGATCAACAAAGGGTGGGTTAGTTTGCAAGATACCAGATATATAAAATATGCAGAACAGAAGTGAAATGCTAGAAATGACAGAATAACAGTAAAATATCTAGCATAATCTTCACAATACACAGAAATGATATACAAAATAGCAACAGAAATAACACTTTGATTCAGATAGCAATGTTCACAGGCCTCTTCGAGGGGGCAACCTCAATTCGAGCAACACTCTGTTACAATAATATCCAAGCTAGGGTTTTCATACCCTCGACCCTTATTTATACTAAATGTGTCTATTAAGAGAAGCATCTAGAGGAAGATCCTTCTAGAAGAGAAATCTTCTATTAGGTCTTCTTACATCCGCCTTATTCTATTTTATTGAAAGGTCTTATTAATATTGACCTTTATTACATCCGAATACATTGATCTACCTATGTGCGGGTTAGGACCTTAACATGTCCGCCCCCTTAAAAACAACCTTGTCCTCAAGGCTTGAGATGTGGAAACTGCTGTAGAATGGTAGCTGGTTCCCAAGTGGCATCTGCTGGAGTCATATATTTCCACTGTACTAGCACTTCCTTGATGGTTCTCTGATGCAGGCGACGCTCCCGCTGGTCCAAAACTGCTTCTAGTTGTAGCCAAAGGGATCCTTCTTCAACTAATTCTGGAAGGTTGGTTTGAATTTGGCACCTGGTTCCAATCACCTTCTTCAAGCATGAAACATGAAAAACAGGATGTAGCTTCGACTGACTGGGTAGAGCTAACTGATATGTGACTTGTCCCACACGCTTGAGAACTGTGTAAGGGCCATAAAATTTGGGTTCTAGCTTCTGACACTGCTCGACCTTGAGGGAAGTTTGCTTATATGGTTGTAGTCTCAGAAACACCTGATACCCTTCGAAAAATTGATGTTCATAGTGACCTTGATCTGCTTGCTGCTTCATTCTATTCTGGGCCATGACCAAGTTCTCTTTAAGGGTACGAAGGATATCCTCTCGGACTGTAAGTGTTTGGTCAACTGCCTGGACCTTCGAGGTACCCGGTAAGTATGAGAGAACT
>ML792160.1:943802-963916 GCA_009831015.1 Picea engelmannii | reverse complement strand
CACTCAAGGGAAAGGACTTACACAAACCCATTTATGAGAAGGAAATGATGGAAATACTACATGCATTGAAGAAATGACATCCTTACCTAATAGGTAGGCACTTCAAGGTCAAAACAGATCATGATAGTCTTAAATACTTCTTGTAACAAAGACTATCTTCAGAACAACAACAAAAATGGGTAACCAAGATATTGGGTTATGATTTTGGAATCGTCTATAAAAAGGGGGAGCAAAATGTTGTGGCAGATGCACTCTCAAGAAAGGATGAGTATGTTGAGGCCTTTCTCTGTGCTATCTTGATCATCCAACCCGATTGGATAATAGAAGCAAGGGATGAATGGAAGAATGAAGAAAAAGCATGGACTCTCATTCAAAGGTTGTAGTAGGATTCCAGTGCATCAGATACATTTACATAGAAAAATGATTCACTATGGTACAAAGATCGCTTATATTTATGTAAGAACTCCCAACTCAAACAAAAGGTACTATTGGAATTGTAACAAATGACATGTCCTTAGCCTCAACCCGTACCTCCTCCTCGTCCTCGTCCTCTGAATCCACCGCAAGGATTGAAGTTTCCTCTCCCAGGGGATTTACACTACGTAGTGTTTCCTTCTTGCTGTACTTCACCTTGAATTTTGTATATATCCTTTGACCTTTCATGCATGAGGTTAGAAGCCCTACAATCCCTATTATCATGCCCTATGGACTTACAGAATGTGCAATACAAATTTGTGGGTGTCTGAACATATTTTTGCATGTAATCACTCACCATGGCAATGTCTATTTCTGCATACCTTTGGTTCAAAGGGCTCGGAGCTCCAGAGGCCAAGTATTCATGAAATAGGTGACAATGTTCCTTGTCATGGCCTTCTGATCTGCATATGACACACCAAATGTCTTCTCTTTTATCTTTTCCCTTGTCTTTATTCATATCTTTGACCTGCAGAGACAAACTATTTAGCTGACTCAAGATTTGACTCATACTCAAGCTAGATTCTCTCATAGGGCCTGATTCTAAATTCATGGTGATCTCCAACACCTCATCCTGTGAAGCAATCTTTTGTTGCATTAGAGGAAATATGATGTGTGGTAAGAGGGCAGCAATGAACCATTCTTTGTTTTGCTCATCTAGGATCTGAAAGTCAATCGGCCTATTAAGGTCTTGAATCTCCGATCGAATTACCAAATAGGTTTGGCTACCTTTTGCTTGATCTCTTTCATCTCTGTAATACATTGTGAGTCTGACTTGGGTTTCTTGAACTCTGCAATCAACGTATTATTGATCTCATTCAATGGCTTAGGCTGTGCAAGTCCTTTGACAAGCTTCATGTACCAGCTCAGTGCACAATCCCTTAGGGTAGTACTAAATTGAGTTATTTTAATAGATTAGTCAATGAAATTATTAATATTCCATACGAATTCACATAGGAACTAGTGCTGATAAGGATCTTCAGATCCATCTCCCCTAAAAATAGGGAGCCTCATCTCATCTGCCATAGATCTTCCTAGGGTTCCTAACTGAGTATGTGGTGGACTACTAGTGACAGTGCTCTGAACTCTCTAGTGGTTTGGATTACTCTGATTGCTTAATGCTACTGAATCAACATGAGGGATAATAGTACTTACTTCAGCAGTCTATGCAGTTCTTGAAGTTTCTAGCTCTTCCCAGTGAGGTTCTTCAACTTTCCCTTCCTTTGTCCCAGTGGGTTTTGAATGCTCTTCATCCGTCAGATTTGCCTCTTCTCCACTGTAGAAACCCTCATCCCCGTAGCTCTTCTTAAACAGGTTCGCAAGGTGAACTTCTCTGAACGCTCTCCCACTGCGCGTATGTCCATCCTCTGTGTCACTGTCGTTGTCTGAATTCTTGAAAATTAGCTTTTCCAGATCTAACCAATCTACTGTATCTTCAAGATTTTCTTCTCATGCAATAGCATCTTGATCCTCAACTTCAGAAAATGTAAAAATTTTCCTTTGGGTCCCTTGAAGAAATATCTCTCGGCTTGGCTATATGACTCTACTATGTCAACAACAAACTCGGTGATGTACCCTACAATGGTGCTATCAAACCAGTGATCTACTGCTCTTGACACGACATTATCAAATCTCTTGACCTTCTTGATCAACGCTGATGTCCAAACCACAGGAGGTCTATATCTAATCTCAAACTGGGTATCTGCTAACCTAGCTAACGACTCATATAGCTCATGATGGATTCCTCCAAAGAAAATCTCGTGTATATCAGTAAATATATATCTTCCTAACCAATCCTCCATACTATGATTAGGGTTCTTATTCTGGGCTTCAGTGAAGTCCCTTTCTTGATCCTCTATCCAATTTTGAATTTCTGTCTTTGATGGAAACCACCTTAACATTCCCTCAAGAAGATTCCTATCCCGACAACAGAACCATTTGTTGGCATAGGGGCAGAGCTAGGGTTCAACTCCAATAGAACACCAACAATCCCTAACTACTGGCCCTTTCAGCAGCACCTGCGAAGCAGATGTAGTCTCACTCGAAGAAGCTATGGGGGGGTTGAAGGACAAAGATGTCTACAACCAAGGGGATATCAAGTGGATCCAATACAAACTCAACACAACATTCATATATCACTTATCAACTTAGGTCTACTCCACACAACTATCTATCAAATCTAACACAGTAGAGCAATAGCAATATATCAAAGGGAAAAGAACATAGCATCAATCACACACTACATAAGGTATACGTGGTTCACCCTCTCTCTAGGGCTATGTCCACAGAATTGTGCTTTATAATATCTTAAGATGAAGCATACAGTTCTTGTATGCACTCTCAGCTAGCAGATCTTCTTTCTTCTTCTCTCTATCTCTCCCCTTCCTGTGCACCTAGCTGAAGATCTTACAATATAGAAGGCTCTTGTACTCAACACTTCTTTCTCACTCATTGTTACTCACTCGATCACACAATGACAAAGAAAACAACAAAAATCATAACACCAACCCATCCCAGGTCCTTTAGACCTCTATTTATACATTACAATAGCTCACTGACATCCTTAGGTCGAAACCTAGGTGTCAAAAACCCTAGATACCAAAACCCTAGGTGTTTAAAACCCTAGGTCAACTTGACCCACGTTTTCAAGGCTTCGCCACCCTGTCTTTCCTTCTTTCTCGCGTGGTGATCCAAAGCATCCAACGATGGATTTTTCTGCTTGCTGAGTTGTCCACGATCCTTCTTCCTTGCTGATATGTCATCCTTGATCTCCTCGTCCATCGGCTTGCTTCCTTTTACTTCTCTCTATCTTTTCTTCTCTTTTGCTCACTTCGACCTAGTAACAATCACTGTGTCTTCCGCGCAGTTCATATTTTTCCTTTTCTTCCTTGATTTTCACTAACTTTCATAACCAAGGGCCAACAATATGGAAGAGGTGTAATACTCATGACACACCCCAATGCCAAGAGATATAAAACTCAAGTTCTAAAAGAAACAACCAAGTTATGGGACAAAAGAAACAATATGAGCACACCTAGAATTTTCAACATCTCAACAATTCTATGGTGGTCATATGGTGGTCATAATTGCAGTAACATTTTATTTATTTATTGTTATATAATAAGTGATTGAGGATCTCCAAAGGAGTTAAATATACTTTGTATTTGTAGGAAAATTAAAGCATGTGTGTGTGCACACACATTCAATTGGGTCTAGCTCGATGGTTTGGGAGGAGAAATTTTATCCTCCCCACCTAGGATTAAATCTAGACACATGCATTCACACACATTCAATTAGGTCTAGCTTGATAATTTGGGAGGATAAATTTTATTCTCCCCACTCGGGGTCAAATCTCGCTTGTGACACATTCGATTCTTTGTCAGCCAATTATTGTTGAAGATGTAAACCATGAGAAATATCTATTCTTTCTTATGGGTAGGAAGGTGATATATATATATATATATATATATATATATATATATATATATATATATATATATATAACAACTTTAAATTTTAGCAATGGAGAGAAATGATTTGGAACACATCTGGAGGGCTGTTAAATATGGAAGAATAGTTTAAATTGGCCAGAAGGAGTTCTAAAATAGCGATGATGGAAATAAATTAAATATAAATGGTTACGATTGCGATTGGGGACAGATCAACGACCGGTGTGCATTGCGGGCCTAGAAAGTGCACATAGGTTGATTCCATAAAGTGGTTATGAAATGGAAACCATGGGTTTTGAAGGTAAAGACGTCTTAGCATAGGGACAATTGTGGAGCAGAAAATGGTTTACATTGAAACTACTGACCCGTTTCTCTGAAAAGTTGAATACTTTAAAGTTGATGTGATTTTTATTTTTGTTTATCTTTGTCAAAATGAGAACTAATATTGGAGCCATTGCAACTATCACCTTCGACCGAATTTAGAATTCTCAATGCCATTATAATCACCATTACCATGTATTTTTTCTTGCTGCCATGGATCCCATCGTGCTCGAAGTATATGAACAAATCCCAGAAAGTAATGAAGAAGCCCTAATCGATACAGATAATGATGTTTGTGGCTTTGAATTCATTGTTGCCCCTATTTCTCAATTAAGAAGTAAATTAGCTTACGTTAGAGGGAAAGATTTTCCATTTTTGGAGTCTCTCCAAGCTTCTCTCATTCCGTATGAAACCGAATTGTGTTTTTCAGTTTCCCAAATTTATAGGATGGTGTGCAGAGAAATTCTCAAAGTCAGAAAGAGTTTTAATTGATAAAAGGGGTCTAAAGTCTTGTGTAAAATTGATGCTGTGTCAGTCAGGGAGTCATTAAAAATTCCCAAGTCTTTCTCTAAGAATTTTGAACCTTTTGATGAGGAAGAAATGATTAGAGTCTATAGGGAGTGTCAACCAGAGATTAAAACTCTATTTTAAAGAAGGATTATCAAGATTGATCAGTTCCCACAAAGTCTGTATTTTCCCTTAAACATCGATATCATGGTCAGTGAGGTTCAATGTGTTTTCTCTTTGTTAAGTCAAGTTTTAGGTCTTAATAATGATAGATTCGTAGTTGAGGTCATGTTAGGTTTCCTGCTCAGATTCTTCCAGTCAAATTCAGGTCAAGTTATCTGCATTAATTTTTACAAGTTCCTAGATGATACCATCCACAAACAACTAGTGAACTTCCACTGTCTTAGACACTTCAGATACTGTACATATCTGATGGATATTTTTCTCACCAACAACAATGCAGAGATCCCTGAAGCATAATCAATATCTATTGAAATAAACATGTTGACTTTTAATTTTTATCAATAAAGTCATGTCAAAGACCTACGAGATGATTTTCAATGTTAAACTGCCCAGAGTTATTGAAGAAATGAGAATTCACCTGCAGAATCCAGAAGAAAGAGTACAAGACTTGACCCTTTTCATAAATTCTACAGTAATATGGGTATATGGCTTTCATGAGTTTCATTATTTGTTTCACATCTTTTTGACCCCCAAAATTGTTTCTCTAGAGTTCATAAGACAAAAAATCATCTCTGAAACTGAAAATTCCATCAAATATCATAGAGCAAGAAATATAAAGTTTCCTTTTTTGATTTTCACATTCATTGTAAAATCCAAAACATGTCTAGCACAAGTTGAGGCAAAGCTCAAAGCTTTGTTTTTTGCACAAATTCTAGGTAAAAAATATGATCCTCATCAAATCATATCTAGAAGGAGGCAAATGAACAAGAATGCTCCATATGAGCATGAGCCTATTGAAGGCCTGGATAATTTTGTAAATCTTGAAGAATGTGTGGAAGGTTGAAGCTCCTGCACAAAAGGCACAAACACAACAAAGTATTCCAAAGGTTGTAATTAAGGTTCCAAAATCTAGTACACAAAGTAAGCGGACTGTTTCAGAGGCAATGGACATAGACCCTGAACACACTGTCAGAAAGAAAATGAAAACCATCAAGACAAAGCAATATGTAGGCTTGGAGGATGAAGGGCCTAAATAAAAAACATGTTTAGACATGGTGGAGAGTGGCACAAGTGTAATTGAATCCAGAGCCGATCAATTGGAAATTGAAGGTAGTTCAGGAGCCTTCCATCGCCAAAAATAATATTTTTCTTAGGCCTCAAAGGAAGCCTACAACCAAAGGAATATTTATCTAAATGGTATGCATAAAAAAGAAAGGAATCAATAAGTGAGATCATGAATCTAATTCCCAAGGTAAATAAATATTCCCAGCACAAGTATTCATTATTCACAGTCAGAGACATAAAAAGAAAAACATTCAACATTTCCATAGAATAATAAGTTAAGGTCTCTGATGTCAAAATAAAGTATGATAATATTAGTGCCTCAGATAAGGTTCAATTCTATAAGCAGACTAGTGACCTGCTATATTCAGATTATTTAAATTTTAATTTGAAAAATGAAAAATTAACATCACTAGCTGCCAAGCTTGAAGGTCAGCTCAAGTAGAAAAAACAACAAGTAAAGCATGGCAGATTCAAATAAATAAAATTCAAGATGATGCCCCCAAAGCAATGAAAGCCTTGCTGGATGAGAAAGACAAAGTGATTCTCATCTTGGAGAAAAAGTTGAAAATACCTGCTACAGTGAATCCATAGATTGCAGAACTTGTAGCATTGGAACAAGAAAATGAAGCTTTCAAGAAGCAATCACTAGATTTTCAGGCTAAATTTCTGCAACTAGAAAAGGAAAAAATAGAATGGTCAAAAGAAAAGACAGAAATGGCAACTAGATTCATAACTTTTTCTTCTGTTGTACCCTTTGTTACACCCTCTGCTACTGAAAGAAAATCAGGCACTGAAGACATTGTCTAGGAAATGTCTCAGGTTAGCTTAAAGGATGGGGAAATAAAATAATTGAAAGAGAATATCAAGAAAATTGAACAAGAGGCATCGAAAAGGGATGAACGTGTATCACAACTTAAAAAAGAAAATGTAGTCCTTCATGAAAAGGTGAATAAGATAAACACCGGGCTTAAAGGAAAAAGTTTGTTACAAGGATCCAAACACATCATCTAGGACTGCATATCAGTTGAGGTTACAAAACTCAGGACATATCTAAATTTTTTTAATGATGAGGACAACATTGCAGTTTTGGCTAAACAAAGATGCAAAGTTTTTAATGAAACTTTATAAAAAAGACCAACAGAATGGGCCCAAAGCACTATCAATCTCCTTAATACAGTGCCTTCATCAAGTTTGCAGATAATTGGGGTCAAATATAGAATTGGTTTGATAATATGGGCTAGAAGAATCATAACCAAGCACAACCTCTCGAATTCAGTCCAGAATAAGGCATCCCAATTGGAAAAGAGTGTTCAGGATTTTAAGGATTTGTTTGAAGAAATATTTATCAAAGGTCTTCCATCATTTTGGGATGGAAAGGGAAATTTACACAAACACGAAGCCTACAATGTACTCTTGACACAAGTGAGGATGGATCACTCTAGGTTTGAAGACTTAGATGAAGTTTTAAAGGGGGAAACCGTGGTAGAAATGTTAGCCATAGATTTTGAAATGTTGAAAAAATTTAAGATAATAAAATTAGGCTTGCCTGTCATGTCATATGCCTCTTGCATTGATTTGGAAATTTTAATAAAATAAATGATGGATTATGATATTCCTTCTGAATTACAGTGGAAGGAAATAGTAAGATTGGGTAAAACTAAATGTAATTTTCCAATTCCTAGTAAATGACCATCTAGTTGTCAACAGAGTATGGGTCTAGACATAATCCAATCCGATTAAGACACTACCAAGGTCAAAGGGGTGAAGATAAGGATAAAGTTGCTGAAATATCTCAAGGATATTGATTTTCTAAACTACTACGTTTTTATAAATATTGTAACACATAATGTACAAAGGGTGGGATAAAGTTTGATGAATTGAGTATTCTGAGAGTCTTTGTACTGTAATATTTTCCTGAAGAATTTATAAGTTTGGGTGATCCAAGGCTTCTGGGATCTAGTCTTGCTTCAGAGATTCATGTGCCAGTGACTGTGTAGCATGTTCACTTCAATGTATGTTCTTCTTTCAGTTTAATTCTATCTTTCCATATCTGAATGATATTCAATTAAAATATTGTTTCAGAATTCAACATGTTGATTCTCTGTCACATATTTTAGAATATCAATGGTGTTTTCTTCTACTAAAACAATTTAAGAAATTTCAAAATCTGATTTCTTAAAGTGCTGATTTATGTTTTGCTTCCGTCCTTTCTGCTACAACAACATTTAAATTAAACCAACAGATAGTTAGTGTCTATCTTGCCTCTAAAGTCTTTTCCCATTAATTGACAGATTACCCACATATTCAAAAGCTTCAACCTTTTGACTCCATTCCCAATGGATTTCTCACAGGCTTAAACATCAAATCCCATCCAAAAATTTATTCACAATCCAAGGACCTAACCTCAAGAAACAAAAATCAAATCAGTCCTTTTAGTGACTGATTTGGGAGAGAGCCCTCTCTGAGACTAGAAGGGTTAGATTCCAGTTTCTAAAGTTGGCTTGTGGTTACCTCTGGGTTTCTTTTCTCATCCTAAAGAAATTACGGAGTGATAACATAATTGAAGGATAAATTCTATTGCTTTTCAATGCAATGCACATTGCATCCAAATTCTTAATGCTTTTATGTCAATATGTCATGCTTTTTGGAAATTCTTTTCCACTTTAATTTCCCTACATGTTCACTGAAGTTTGCATGCATTTGTGTTTGTAACTTTGTATATCTTTTGTGACTGAAGCATATCGTAACCATGAAAAAGAAAAATAATATAAATATAGAATGAAAAAAATTGAAGCCACAACATACAATTTCATAGTATTCTCTTACTATATTGCATAGGGTTCACTCCATAGTTATGATTTCCACTTAATGTGGATATGTTTTAACATTTAAGGTGTCAAGATTCACTGAAAATGGATTCTTCCACTTATATTTTGTATGTTTCAACAAAGGCCTTCCCAAAAGTTCCAGCTTATTTTGATCTTTGGATATATGTGGTCAAAATTTCAAACATTGGTTCAGTATAATTTTTGAGATAAGCTTTGTGGAAGTTAGGGTTCCTTAATGCTCCTGAAATCAGTTTCAAATGGGTCAGTTTGGAATTTTCGCTATAACTTATTTTCTGGGATGTTTCATACCATGAAATTTTGAGGAGATGGAGGAAAAATATTTGGGTACAAGTTGGTTCACTATAATTCATGAGATATTCCTTGTGGAAGTTAGGGTTTATTAATAGTCCTAAAATCAGTTTCAAATAGGTCAATTTACAATTTTCGCTATAACTTATTTTCTAGAACTTTTAAGACTATGAAATTTCCAGGGATCACAGGAGACATACAAACGTACCTTAGGTAAACATTTTAGAATTTGGTTCACTATACCTTCTGAGATATACCCTATGGAATTTGTGGTTTCTAAATCGTCCTGAAATTAGTTTCAAATAGGTCAACTTGGCATTTTCTTTATAAATTTTTTTCTGGGACTTTTCAGACTATGAAATTTTCAAGGATTTGAGGAGACATACCGAAGTACCTCAAGTAAAATTTTTTGAATACCATTTCAAAAACTGGATACGTGCCATGTTGTACAAGTTCATTCTTGGGAAGAGGCCAAAAATAACAAGCTTTGAAAAATTACCATAAATTTCATTTGGAAATTCAAATTTTGGTTAGACCTGGTGAAGGCAGAAGTAGCAAGAAGACTCAGTGAAGGTAATTTGAATGTTATCATATTTTGAAGAAGTTATATGTACTAAGGAATAAATTGTTACTTGAGCATTGGTGGTGCTCAAACAAAGAGATTGGTGTCTATTGATAAGTTGGTGCTTAGGGACTGGTGTCTACGAAGATCTGTAAGAGTAGGTTGGTGCTTAACAGGGTTTATACCAGTGGGGATTGGTTTATCCAATATGTTGGTGCCTATAAATATTTGTAATAGTAGGTTGGTGCCTACAAAGAATTATAAATAGGATTTTTGTGGTTTTCTCTCGAAAGGGTTTCCACGTAAATCGTGTGTTCCATATTCTGCAGTTAATGTATCTCATATGTGATTTCTTTCATATGGTTGATGAATGTTTGAAAAAGTAATTTTTTTTTTTATCTTATATCGATTCACGCCCCCCCCCTCTCAGTATAAGTGTGTTCTCAACACAAAATCCTTGACCTTTTCTTTGGGCCCCATGGTAGGAGCAAGTAACTCAACCATTAATGCCCCAACAATGGTTTCCTCTCTAAACTTATCTAGAAAATCATTTTGAAACTTGGTCCAATTTGTTATAGATCTAATAGGTAGATTGAAATACCAAGTGGAGGATGATTTTTCAAAAGTATAAGGAAAAATTCAACATACCACATCCTCATGTTGTACATTTACTAACCTAATATCAACAATAAACTTCTTAATATGATCTTCAGGGGATCCAAATGTTTCTAGGTCATATTTCAGAAGTAATTTCTCTGGATGTTTGGGTAAGTGGTGTAACAGACCAGGTTATTCCAAGGCATACCTATCCAACCACAGTTGGTTGTTATTGTCATTATTATGTTCCATGTGGTTTGGTTCTTGGTCTAAGGCTTTTGACTCTATATCTGATTCTTCTTCTTTGGGTTATGAAAACCCCTGATTATTAGAATGATTTTTTGCAGGAGGATTTATTGCATGGGTATTAGGAATCAGTCCAAAGGGATGATTAATTTATTGTAAGGATAGATCCGATAGGTCTTTAATCGTGTGTACTAACGTATGTTCTGATGTAGACATAATGGATTCGACAACTCCTCCCCTTCAAGGAAGAAAAGGTGTTGTGGGAAGTGCCCCAATTTGTCCCGTGGATGCTCTAGTGAAACACCTGAAGGAGTTTACTTCCTCGTGGGATATTGCATATGGTATTTTAGGATAGTATCTAGAACTCTCCTCAACCTAGGGTGAAGTATTTTCAATGGGTATACCTTCAGGTCTTGGAGTTTTTTTATGTGGGTTGTTTGTATGGATTTCCATGCATCGACCCTTATTTTAGTGCCAATTCTATTGAGGGGGATGGATTCCAAATACTCAACAGTAGGGATTAAACCCAAGGATAAGTCCCAATTATACTTGTTCCTATTTTGTGTGGAATAATCCTCTAGGTTAATGGTACAACAATCGTTCAATGGGATTTGAAAATTGTTCGATTTAGCTCTTTCTCTTATGATTTTTAATGTTTTATGTCTATCTACGATAGAAAGAAGTAAATTAGAATGAAATTCCAAAGATTCTTCCCAAAGGATAGCCTCCTGAGACAACAGGTAAAAGTAATTCACAGTGTTAAGTTCTCTAAGAACTAATTCTAATAAGAAGCCTTATTGTTTTATTACATTTATAGAAAAAATAAGGATAAAAGAGGGATAACAATTCTTCTTCAAAATATAACAAAGGTTGAATATCATTCTGAAAGGGGAGAGTTGTGAAATAAGTTTCAATTCAACTTGGCATTTTCACGATAACTTATTTTCTGGGATGTTTCATATCGTAAAACTTTGAGACAAAGGTGAGATATATGGAAACATGTGATACAAATTTCATAAATTGGTTTGCTATAATTTCTGAGATATTCCCTGTGGAAGTTAGGGAATATCTCAGAAAGTATAGAAAACCAATTTCTAAAAGTTTTATCACATGTTTCCAGATATCTCACCTTCGTATCCAAATTTTACGGTATTAAACATCCCATAAAATAATTTATCGTGAAAATGCCAAGCTGAATTGAAACTTATTTAACAACTCTCCTCTTTCAGAATGATATTCAAGCTTTGCTCATCTTTGTTTTGTAGAGATGTGGACTAGCGGTTTTGGAACAAGCTGCTTGTCATTCCGCAATCAACCCGACGCTAACACGTACTCCTCAATGGAAACCGTGGTTTGGATTGTGGGACCACCCTTCATAATTACCCCCCATGCAAATTCAAATTATGCAATGCTTCTTGGCCGTCGATTCTGATGGATCATGATCAAAGTTACTAGTGGCCACTCTAATTTATTTCTTCGCCAAATTTAACTGCTTATTGTCTTTTTTAACCTTCCAATATATATATATATATATCGTCACTCTTGCGACCACATAGATCATAAATAGTCTCTATTGCGATGTTATTCCAGGTTCGTCTCACGTTCGACGAGATATGATGCGACATTTGAGGGGCCCAAGATTCATCGCACTCTCCACGACATAACGCCGTAAGAGAGTCGAAATGGCCGTCCTAAAATGACCCAAATTTACTAGTGGGTGAAGTAACAAATCAATAAATTCGAAGAATACCCTTTTGAAGAGCTCAAAAACCTCATTTCAATGGTGTAAATTGTGTATCAATTAGAGTCCATATGAGCTTGTATGAGCCAAGATAAAAAACAAAGGATTTTTCTATAAAAAGGGATTTCCCTCCAATATCCAATTCATTATTTCACTTGGTGGAGGTTGAGATTAGAGAGGAGGAGAAGGCCCTAAATATTGGTGAGCTCACTAAAAAAGAATCAATCATTAGAATTTGGATTTGAAACTTTTAGGTTGGTGGCATAACCCTACCTGTAAAGTTCCATGGATCACATTTTTAGATTATGTCCCTAACTTCCTTGAGGGAACCCCTGGACATTTTTTGAGGGATAATGCACTAATTAGGGGTGTTTTTCACATTAGAACCATGGGAACTTCCCCCAACTATAGTGTTGGCCAACACAAAACGTAGGGGTTTGACTACATTGCCCAAAAGTGGCATTTTGGTCCCAAAATTGCCAAGGAGGGTTGTCATGAAGGGAGAAACATGGTAGGTGTTAGCGCTCAAAAGCGCACCATTAAAATTTTGACGCCTTCGCCAGTTTTGTCAAAATTATTAGATTCTTAGCCATGTCCCACAACCTCCAAACTTCTCCTTCAACTCTGATAAGCTCTCACTGATTGTTTTTGCTCGAAACCCTATGGTCTTTGTCCTGTTGACTTGGAAATAAAATGTTGTAATTCTTATCATAATCTGTGAAAGCTACACAACTTGTTAAATCCTCCTATTCTCTTAAAGCCTCATTCTGGATACACGCCTACCATGAATTTACATTTGGTTTATTATCCCTTTGTTTTCATTTGAAATATCAAAGATGGTTTTTCTTTAATTTCTTGAGTCTAGGATCTTGATAATAAAAAAAAATGGTTTTGATTTTATAATAAATTTTTATTTTAAGCCAATAATGGTTTCTCGGGCTCATACTATTGGGAAAATATTAAAACATTGATTTTAAGCGAATAATGGTTTCTCGGGCTCATACTATTGGGAAAATATTAAAACATTGATTTTAAGCGAATAATGGTTTCTCGAGCTCATACTTTTGGGAAAATATTAAAACATTGATTTTAAGCAAATAATGGTTTCTCGAGCTCATACTTTTGGGAAAAAATTTAAACATTGGGTCATATTAAAACATTGATTTTAAGCGAATAATGGTTTCTCGGGCTCATACTATTGGGAAAATATTAAAACATTCTGGGAAAATATTAAAACATTCTCGAGCTCATACTTTTGGGAAAAAATTTAAACATTGGGGCCACATGCCCAATCTTTAAAGTCTAGCAAGGAGAGCCAAAGTTGACAATTTGTCAATCACCTGCCACAACACAACACAGCAAAGTCGAGACCAAGCGCCCAAAGCACCCAAATCACATGGAGGAGGAGCCCACATGGAATCCTTAATTTTGAATTACACATCGATTATCTTTGGGTGCGCTGGTATATAAAAACAATTGAAGGTACATTTTCCTGACCTATGTGGGATTATCAACTGACAAGTGCGCCATCATAGTCTGAGTATCAAGTGCCAAGCTAAAGGACTTGGCCCAAGAAGGTATAGTTCGCGGTTTTTATAAAAATGATTGGGCCTGAGGCTCCATCCCCAAGCCTAATGTTACAGACCGAAAAACAACCCAACGCATTTAAGTGCCAAACAACAATCGAGCTTAAATTCCAGTATCCAGATCTATTACAGGTGTCAAGGAGATAACATCAAGTCCTCAGTTTCATTTGTGACAGTGCAAAAATATGTTTTATGGGGATCATTGGGATGGTGATCACCGCCTATGCTCGATACTATATGGAAAATATGAAAGCCGAATAAAAACGGCCTTGAGAAGACCGTTAACCAGTTGAAGGAATTGAAGTTGGATTTGCAATCTGTTTCTACAGAACTAGATTCTAAGTTCTCGGCTAGTTGGCTCGTCTCTCAATCATCAGACCTTCAATCGGTTTTGCAAGGAAACTAGCTCTGCATCAAAAATTCCAATTGTTGAGGCTCCATATTTTGCAGATTGGGGCGATCTATTAAGATCATAATTAATTGAAGGTGCGCTATAAAATCATTCGGCCGCTGCAAAAAATCATTTACATAGGATTTTCTAGTTGTTTTAATAAACAGATGGAAGATGCCACGGTATGAGTCCTCGAAGCCATGTGTCTAGGGTAGGAATATGGGAAGGCACACTAGAAACAATAGGATGATTGCTAGGGCATGGAGATGGGGGTTAGGTGGACTCAAAAGTCAAGGAAACAAAGTTAGAAAGAAAAATGAAAATGAGGGCTTGCAATGAGCGCTTTTGGTAGATGATATTGGCAATTAGAGTGGGTCAAAATTCTGTCATGTGCCCACTTGGAAGGATTAAAAGAGATACTAAAACATGCATAATGACAATCTACAACAATTGGTTTACATTGTTCATATAAAAAGAAAATTCAAAGCTAAATGTTTGGTTAGAAACTCTTACAACTCCAAGAGAATATATTCTATTTATAGATTATGGAGAGGATCTGATTGATGACTCCATTTTGGAACTCTCGTTATCTAAAATATAATAGTAAAATTTCAACAGGGAATGTCATGATGATGTGAAGAGGATACAATGCAGTTTTTTCTCAAATTTTCAATTCAAATTTCTTAAAACCAAGAAAAGTAGGAACTGATAAGAAGGGGGGATTTTGTATTTAAGCAATGTTTTTTTGGTAGTAAAGGGTTGAGTTGTTAGAGGCCCGAGGGGGTTTTAGGAGCAGAGGAGAGGATTGTCTATTCATTTGTAAGCATGAGGGACATGGGCTGTAAACTCTTATGTTATTGAAGATTCAGATAAGTTGTTTTATCAGAGTTTGTCTTCATGTTTTCCTGTTCTATTCTTCTTCTTGTTTGGTTGTAATTTCATTGGTTTATGGATTCCTGAAACAACAAAATATTTGTTGTAAACTTGCCCATCTACCATTGTTTACTTTTCAAACATTTCTTAGTTCTCTTTGTAGAGAGGATCTTTGCTCGAAGAATGTTCATCTTTATGTCATTCTTATATTCTTCCCTTTATCATCAAATAGATCCTTTGTCTGATAGGTAGCTTAAATGCCTTCAAGGAACATAGTGCTTATGACTCCATTTCCCAATGGTCCATCACTGATATGCAGTGACCTTTGTTATCTTTTCCTTACTCTATATTTCTGATCCCTGATTTTCAACTTATTCAAAAAAAATTCTATGTTACCAAGCTTACTCCCATTTGCAGCCTGAGAGTGACTCTTGGAGTGATAACATTAGGGAACTAGAATTTGATAAATATGTTGAAAACATATAAAAAATGTATTTTTTTCATATATGGATAAGTTCAAGGTATTCTTAAGAGAGTGAGAGTTTGAAGATATCCAGGCTCAATTTTAGAAGAACTAGGCAGTGAGAACAACTCTAGCTAGGTACATGTTACTGAAATATGTTGAGAACCCATTGATGAGATATGGGGAGGGTATCCTCTCCCATATAGTGTGGTATTGAGACGTATATATAGAGGAATTCATGGTGCATGGACAACATATTGAGATCACCATATAGGATATCTATTTTCTCACAGAACTCCCTACAATGGGAGTAGTGGGGGATACTCGGTTGATATTGCCTCAGGGGAGGTGGTTAGAGGAGTTTCTTGAGACCCATTGCACACGTGGTGCTAGGGTCAAATATTCTAATATCCAACTAATGGACCTCGAGTGATTAGAGACATGGGCTATGATTGCAACGATGATCCTCATATTGGGTAGTCATTCTCTACATAAGGTGTCTGGAGGGAAAATGTTGTTGATATATGTTGGAGAAATTTCTATTTTCGACACACTAGTTTAGTGAGAGTTAACTGACTAGTTCTATTTTAGACTTTCTATTTTTACCATCACTATTATGCATGCATGCATTCCCAAGGAAAACTAACTGCTTGATTGCTTTTCTTAATTATGAAATGTTTTTCCCTATATATGAGTGTATTCCACTCATTCATTGTATCATATTGATCATGATCTATGTATCAATCATCAGCTCATTGGAGTAGTGTGAATATATTTTCTTATTCTTCCATATTGAATCTCTCTTCCTTTCTTGATAAGATTTGTTTGTATTTTCTTTAGCTAGATCTCCTGTGAAGTTTTCCATGAAACACTGACATGGTATCAGAGCTATGTTGCTTGGAGCAAGCCAGACACGCCAAAGAATAAGGAAAATCGGGGTTTTGACGATATAAATCCGTGGTCATACCTTTTAGTAGTTATTCCTCCCAAAATGTTACATTTTTTAGGAAATGACCCACTAGGAAAGTAAATCGACCCATTTTGGAAGTGTGTTTTCAACCGTTTGGAGAGATTTTTCACCATTTTCTCATAATGTAAGCTGCAATATAGCCTCCTAAAACTGATACGAATCTGTGGCCATACCTTTCAGTAGTGATTTCTCCCAAAATATTAAGTTTTTGAGGAAACAACCCTTTTGGAAAGTAAATCGACCCATTTTGGAAGTGGGATTTCAACCGTTTGGTGAGATTCCTCACCGTTTTCTCAGAAAGTAAGACGCAAGATCATCTCTTGAAACTGATACAATTTTTCACTTAAAGTGCTCTTTCTACCATGATTTCTTAAGTTTTCACTTGCAGATTGAGAGTAAATTTTTAGGGGTTATTATAAACAGTGGAAGAGATGGATATGAAAACTATTATACAGTCAAACTTGGTGGTAATATTCACACCATACAATTATTTTGATTGGAAGCCCAAGGCGACATTCCAACTCAAAAGAAAATGACTGTATAATTTGACGATGGCGACAGATACAGAACCTACATTAGCGATTGAGAAGATGAGATGGGCGAACCATAAGGATGAGGCCATAGGACTACTTCTTGATTTAATCTCCACTGATTTATGGTTTCATGTTGCTGCATGCAAGACTCCAAACAAGATCTGGGCCACCTTGGAAGGACTCTTTGGAAAGTAGGATGAGATGCAAGGTCATATGCTTGAGGTAGAGTTGAATACCTTAGACCCTAAAAGTTTTGATAATATACAAGATTTCTTTACTAAATTTAAATCTTTGATTTTGAGCTTGGGTGAATGTGGTATTGAGAAGTATACACAAGAGAAACAACTTATTCTAACAATCTTGGCCAAGATAGGACCAAAATAGGCTGTATATGTCTCCAATTTCCATTCTAGCAGATGTCTTTTTGGAACAAATTGGAAAATGCCTACGTTGGATCACTTCATTGAGTCTCTTACACAAGAGTAGACAAAACTCATATAGATGGGCCTCAAGAAAGAACCCAAAGCACATGCACTTACCATGGATGATGGAAAAGGGTCATCCAAACAGAACGAGAAGGAGGGATATTCCAAACCCTTTAATGATTCTTCAGTTTCCAAAGACTCTTCAGATTCCAAGAATAAAAAGAAGGAAAATCAGTGCACTTACTGCAATAAATTGAATCATGAAGAATCCACATGCATGAAGAAATAGATCGATCTTATGGCACAGGCACTTCAACAAAACAACCTTGGAAACTTCATTTCAGAGGGAGTCAAGAAGCGAAAGGAAGAAGATCTTGCTCCTAAGAAAGGTAGTCATCATGCTCTGGTTGCAATTAATTCCTCATCTGATTCATGGATTATATATTCTAGTGCATCCCATCATATGGCAATGAAAGAGGAAGTTTTCTCTTCCTTGAGTCCATGCTCAAGACCCCCTATTCTCATGGGGGATGATACTCCAGTAGCAGTAGTAGGAGAAGGGAGAGTGGAACTCCACAATGACAATTTTGAGAATGTTTTACATGTTCCAAAGCTTTCTATGAATCTGCTCTCAATTTATCAGATCACTCAGAAAGGTAAAAAGGTTGAATTTACATGAGATTCAGTTTCAATAATTGACATGCATGACAACTCCATCATTGCAATTGGTGAGGTGGATCACAAGTCAAGGTTGTATAAATTCACTAAGTTTTCTGACGATGACTCCTCTATTCTATTTACACATAAGAAGAGTACTTTGCATGAACCTCTAGTGAAACATGCATATACTCTTGTTCTTCCATCAGTTTCAAACATCAGAGATGATTCCATACACTCAGATTCTGTAGATGAAAATAAGCAGGTAGTACATTTAGATAAGAATCCATCTCTAAAGCTTCAGCAGATGCCCAATAAGGCACATACCACACTTTAGGCAACAAACAACCTTGTAGGGAATCCATTGGATTCAAGGATGACTCGATCTCATCATGATGAGCCTTCTCATGTACTTTCATCTTCAAAACCTGTGATTCCCATGCATTGCTATATGGTTCAATCTACTAATCCACAGAACTACAATAGGGTTGTGGGAAATCCATTATGGAAAGAAGCCATGAATAAGGAGTATGAATCACTCCTACAGAACTAGACTTGGAATCTGGTTCCACTTCCACTAGAAAGGAATATTTTTTAGGTGCATATGGGTCCATAGGATCAAGAGGTACAAGGCTAGATAGGTTGCCAAAGGACTTCATCATATCCATAAATATTTCTACATCTTCACGAAGACTTTCAGTGAGCAGAAGTTTCAGACTTTGCGAGATCATCTTGTAGTGAAGAACACAGTTGCCTAGCAATTTCCATTTTCTTCTTTTGATACATTATCTTTTGAGGGGGGGTTTTGTTCCCACGTGGTTTTCCCTCTTTCCTCATTTTTTTCAGTGTTCATTAGTTGCATTGTACATGAGTACCTAAAATGGCCTAGTAGTCAGGACTCATTTTTTACTCCATAGTGATGTTTAGGAGGGGTGTTGGAGAAATTTCTATTTTCGACACACTAGTTCAGTGGGAGTTAACTGACTAGTTCTATTTTAGACTTTTTATTTTTACCATCACTATTATGCATGCATGCATTCCTAAGGAAAGCTAACTGCTTGATTGCTTTCTTAATTATGGAATGTTTTTACCTATATATGAGTGTATTCCACTCATTCATTGTATCATATTGATCATGATCTATGTATCAATCATCAKCTCATTGGAGTAGTGTGAATATATTTTCTCATTCTTCCATATTGAATCTCTCTTCCTTTCTTGATAAGATTTGTTTATAATTGATTTATCTAGATCTCCTATGCAGGTTTCCCTGAAACACTGACAATAGAGAGGGTACTGGATGTGACCTACTTTAGGTGGGGCCAAATGTTGTTGAAGGTGATGGAGTGCTTATTAACATTCTTCTGGTTGATTTCAGGAGGTAACTATGTAATTGGGACATTCCTTTGTTTCTTCTTTTTTGAGAGGATACCCACTCTCCATCCTCACATCCGCATCCATGACAGGGGTCCATAGGAGCCTTAGATTTAACATTGGGGGGAAATGTTGAGGCAAGGAGGAGGTGGGGGATTGGAAATGTATTCTAAGCCAATTTATTTACACATTGGGATTAGGTCCCAATATACATTGAGGATTATCCATACATCCATGGATGAACTACCAGGGGGGACTTGAGCTACCACTACCACCTGGTCGAGCATGGGGAGTAGAAGGTAAGTATAGTAACATCAAGTTATTTATATATTTTAATTGCATAGACTATAATATTTCAATAAATGGTACTAATAATCTCCTATAAGTAATGTGCATATATTTCATCGGTAAGGTTAGCTAGAAAAATAAATCGAATGACGAGAGGTGGTCTACCATCCTTGAGCCATCAGGTCCTAGGGAAAATATTTAATAGTAATTAACTTTGAAATTTTATAGAGGGTCCATCATGCCCCCAGCCATGAGATACCCCCCCCCCCCCC
>ML792160.1:881842-935662 GCA_009831015.1 Picea engelmannii | reverse complement strand
GTTTCATCGACTCGTAAGAAGTAGGCTGCGATATCTTCATCTTCCTTCATTTTTAGTTGTTCAAACTGACCTCTGTAAGTTTGAAGCTTTGCTGCTTTGACTTTTGAATCTCCTTCATAAATATTTCGAAGCTTGTCCCAAATATCTTTAGCATATTTACAATGTGCAACTTTGGTGAATACTGTATCACTGAGACCATTCAAAAGTGCATTTATGGCTTTGGAATTATTCTCACCAAGTTTCATTGCTTTGTCATTTGTTGGTGGAATTGCTGGTGCTGTGTATCCATCTACAATTGATTGCCAAACTTGAAATCCATGTGCTTGTATATATGTCTTCATCCTTATGCTCCAAAAAACATACTTCTGTCCATCAAACTATGGTATTCCATTTTTATACGAGTTGGTACTCTCTATGATCTACCTTTCAGTGGTTAAACTGATTTCTGAAGGAAATTGCTCTGATACCAATTGTTGGATTACTGAGAGGGGGGGGTGAATCAGTAATAACATAATTATAATCCTTTTTCTTCAAATGTTATATCAATGTAGAATTATTATCCAATAATGAGCAGTAAGAAATAAACAATCACACACATACACAGTACACCAGTGTTTTACATGGAAACCCAAATCGGGAGAAAACCACATAATGCTTTTTCTTATATGTCTTGAAGAATTACATTCATTGGAAGCACCGACTTCCTTTGTTTTCCAGCTGCAACTAGAAGGAGGCTCCAACCCCCTAGTTTCTCATTCTACAACCTGAGGGAAGCTTCAAATCACTAATTCTCTGGCTACAACCAGAAGGAGGCTACAACCCCCAATGTTTTCAAGCTACAACCGGAAGGTGGCTACAACCACATGTCCTTGCCCTGTCCTACCACCCTAAAGTAGAAGTAGAATGATGGAACCAATGTTACACTATCACTGTGATATATACTTTTGTAAACCTGTACCAATAAATCTGAACCATGCATCAACCTGTACCTCAACCTGTAATCAACCTGTACCATAAAGAAGTGCATCAACCATGCACCAACCTGTAATCAAACTGTACCCTAAACACGTGCATCCAACCATGTACCAAATATGTACCAATCATGTGTCAACTACTCATCAACTATAACTCATCAATATGTACTAACATCATCAACTATACACCTCATGTATGTGCACCAACTCATCAACTACTTGTCTCAACCATGTACTCAACATGTACCACAACCAAAAGCCCTCATCAATTTCATCATCCAAATATGATTTGTAGCTCTGTAATATACCTAGTGTATATGATCACCTTCCTACAAACCTTCCTTGACTTTAAAAACAAGAGACTAACATTTTCATCCAACTTTTCTTTAGTCTCACATGCCTAGTTTTGGATTAGTCAACAACCCTAACTTGAAGTAATCATAACTTTGAACCTATAATGTATAAATATATGAAACTGACACATAATGTTCTTCAATGTGTTTTATACAATTCCTCCAAGTGTCACTACTTGGAACCTCTCAGAAAAGGAGTTATAGCAAAAATGGCATACCTTGCTGAATTCTAACTTATTCTAGAGAGCGACCTTGTAGAGTGTTCCCCACACAAAATATTCTATGAATTGATATGAAACTATTACAAAGAATAATATAGAATGTACCCTAACCAACACATTTGGTCTCACTGAATTTGGATCTGTTATGAAGAAGTTATGACGTTTTTACCCGAAACACCTAATTTTGACTAGTTTCAGGACTAGCCACAAACCCTATTTTCCACGGAGTGTAAATCCAAAAATACAACGACCCACAAGATGAAATTTTTACCACAGATACTTGGATGCGTTTTCTCACTTTCATAGAAATTTCATGGTCTGAATCATTATAGAAAAAAAGTTATAGCGAAAATGGTGAGATGACATGTAAATAACATACCTTAGAAAACACCATCGAAAGAATTTATCCTTCCTTGCATTTCGGCCTTCTTTTCTTCACATTCACTCAGAATTCCAGTTTATATATCCTTGGTTACCACACACACACACACACACACACACACACACACACACACACACACACATATATATTCAATATGCTCAAGTGTGATTCAAATGAGAGAGCCTTGCCTCTTATTTATACTATTCAAGTAGCTTCCTTAAAAACATCTTCTAGGTCACTTGGCCCACTTTCCTTATTTTAGGGTTGGGTCCACTTCTAATTTCTCCATTAAATTTATTATTGAAATAATTGATTTTGTATTCACTTTGAATTATAATACACTCATCACTTCACTTTATTATTTACCTTTTAAAATCTCTTAAACCACTTTGATTACTTTGACCTTTTGGGGCTTCTAGATAACATATGATGGTCCTCCAACTTCGTAAGGCCATAACTCTCAAACCGTGAGGAGTTATGTGACGTTATACATACCACCAGAAATTGCATGACATGTAATATCCATATAGAATAGTATTATTTGAAAGTATATCATAACTCATACCGTTACCCATCAAACAAACTTGGGTTCATTACCCAAACCCGGGGTCTCCAACTTCTCATGGCCATAACTCTCTAACCATGAGGAATTATGTGATGTTCCACATATCACTGGAAATGACATGACAAGAACTATCCATCTAGGATATTTTCCCTGACAAATTCACTTTTCATCTCATTATTCCACAATTAATCATGGGTTCTCTTACTCCACAAAGCGTCTTCTCGTGAGGCCTTTCACCATAAGGGGGCCACTTTGGAGTTCATCCATATTTACTTCTTATCAACCATGAAAAAAAAATAATGAGTCATATTTACATCAAATAATATTGGGTCCATTACCTAAACCTTTGTGCTACGAGGCTTTCTTCAAGGGTTGACATCAATGACAACCAACCTTAATCAACATACTTTTCTAGTTAAATAAAAGACTAACTAGATGAAAAATGATAAAGGAAAAAGTATGTGATTAGCATGGAATTGCTATGGTGGTATCTCTCTCCTTTCATTTGCTTACTGTCTTTTCTCTTATACCCTTTCTTGTTGCGATTTGATTACTGGGCGTAACTGCTTTTGCTGGTATTTCAGAAATCTTGGCAATTGAATTGTTTAACCTTTCTTGAATAAAATCCCTTAATGGGGAAATAATTACTTCTTGTTTTAATTTTGCATTAAACAACTCCCATTAAATTTATCTAAGATCAATAGATAATTTTTTTAATGCATTCTCAATATCTTCATTTTTATTTGTGTACTCGACAAGCCAGTTGTCAATATCATCATGTGTAAATTCAATCATATTATCAAACTTCTCAGTTGATGTCCTTTTTAGATCTTCAACTTGTCCTTCAAAATGTTGTCGAGTCATGAGCATTGAATTTGAAATATATTTAGGATATGAGACTTCAACGGTGGTTCCAACGATATCCAAATCAAGAATTTTTAAATATGCTTTCATCTTCTTTCTTGATAAATCAGTTAAATGAGTTGGCAGTCCCTTTGATACGTTAATTCTTTCAATATAACAAGATTTTAATTGCTTGAAGCGTCTCAAAGAAGGTAGATTTTCTTGCTTTCTCATTTGCTCTGTCATTACTGAAACCTTCATTGTAAACATTTCAAATCCATCTGTGTAAAACCCTTCATCATTTTTCAAATCTAAATTAAAGTATTCCATGGTATTCTAAATTCTCAAACCGAGAGAGACATTTTTTTTTTTCATATCCCACAACTCTAAAATCAATGACATTATTTTCTTAATATTCTCTTCAACAAAATGTCGAGTGGCAATGATTAAATTCAAAATTCGCTCGACTCTTGCATTTGGCTCTAGGTTTATTGAATACTTTTACTGGGACGAAGCATGGAAACGGGGGAAGCTAAAATAGGTGGAGGCATGAGTGTTTCCTCCAATTATTTTTCTTTTTTCTTTTAACTAAGCATTTTCTTCCTCCATATTTGCAATTGAAACATCAATTGCATCCCCTATAACTTTATGAATAGATGATAATCTAGAAGGAAACATATTTCGAGTGTCAATGGTGGACCAAAGCTTCCCTCTTTTACTGTTTGTAGTTCTCTCAAAAACCAATTTCTTAGATTCCTTATAAAAAGAGGCATTTTGTACAATGAAAGTTTATTCAAAAAAAAATGTCTCATCTTGGACCATGAGTGCGGAAGTATGTTGTACATTTTCTCTATCCAGTAATTCTACATCTAAGAAAGTGATATTTTCAATATCTACATCCAAATCCATATTATCCAATAACAAATCATTTTTTGGTGCGTGCGTTTCTTCCCCCTCCTGTTGTGAATTCGTCCTTTTTCTTTTAACTTTTAACTTGTGGGGATTCTCTAGGTTCCCGTTAGGAGGGTTTATTTATTCATAATCTCCTGAGTTATTACTCTGCATTTTCCTTGTATGATTTGTCCTTGGTAGAGGAATTCTTCGAGAAACAACCGATGAATGAACATTTTTCTCACTTGAAGGATTGCCTCTTTTCTGATGGTGCTCTGTGATACTTATGACATTTTCTATATCTTCAGAGTTTCTATTAGCTTCTTGATTACTTCGATTGTGGTTGTCATTCTCCTCTTCTCCATTCACAACTGAATTTATAAGTGTAGGGTTGATCCCAACTGAAATCAAATGATTATAAAAAATATGACTAGGGTCGAAACCCTTAATTTCCTCTACATATCTCAAGTTGGATTGGTTGAAATAACTAGCATATTCGTCAATATTATAAATTCCTCGGAGAATAATTTCACCAACTTTCCATGGGAGAGGTATGAAATGCCTTTTTATTTTCTCAAAGAAAGTGTGGAACCAAAATTTATATTGTCTAGCTACCTTAGTGATAAACAACTTATCAGATATATAATATGGAAGAAAAATAAGTTTTTCGATAGAGCATAAAACCCTGATGATATTGTAATCCTCCATTTTCTCAATATTTCCATTTCCTTTTAGAAATTTCAATGCCTCTGATGATAGCCGAGAAGTGTCTTCCCCAAAGAAAAACTTCTTGAATTTAGACAAAAAATCATAATATACCTCATAGAAATGATGGCCGACTCTCTGCCTCCATAAATATTGATACCACGTGGTCACATGGTCCACCTTTATTTTCACTCTTTGGGAAATGTTTAAACCTTGAAAATTATGACAATATGTAATAAAAAATATCAAATAAGACGGCATATAAAAAAAATTCTCAGACTTGAAATTTGTTAATTGTTTAGTAATTTCGTTCAAAATAATATTCACCCAATCGAAGATTACGTTTTTGTGAACCACAAAATGCAGTATATACAATGACAGTCAGGGAATGGTTTCTGTAGAGTCTTGGCCAACAATTTGAGTAAACAACCATGCAATTATTTATAAGCATTTTTTAAATAATTTACTTGAATTATGGATATATCTTCAGGCATTGATGCAGGGTCATGCAAATATTCTTGAAGAAGTTTGATTCAATTGTTTTTTCTTTGTATGAATTTTTTGGCTTCCACTCCTTAATAATCTAGGTTTGGCTTTGGAAATTTCAACATCTCTCTAAATATTGTAGGCGCCAATGAAATAGGATAACTACTCTACAATTTGATGACCCTTCTATTTTTAATAAACTTGTCGATGCACTAGGTGACAATATGCTTGCATTCAAATATTTTTGGAACGCATCGTACAAAAACTATCCTTGAGGTCCACACATTGTTGTTCTCTTTACCCAACAAATTTGAATAATACCAATATGAGTGGGACCAATGATAGTTCTAGTATTTTTTAGAAAATAGGTTCAAGGTATCTCCACAAAACTGTTGTTTTCTCATGACTGACTTCGTAAAGCTGGCTAGCTTCTCTTGTAATATTACTTTGCAAAATAAAATGATTTTAAGTTAGATATTCTTTTGAAGGAAGCATTAACTCAGAATAAATATGGCTAGCCTTGATACAAGAATCATTAATTAATGACCATTTCAACAATAAATTTAGTAGTTGAGTCCATAGGGATAACATTAAATGTGACATTGAGAAATGTGAAGGAAAATAAACGTAATGGAAGAGAGTTAGAGTGAGTGAATATGATGGATTTTTTTTTTTCACAAGTTTGAAGGTCTGCAAGTATGAAAGTTAGAATGGATGAAATGGCTAAGTGTTGAAATATGTCGAGAAGACAATGGGGGGAATGGAGGTATAGCACGTGGGTCCGTGAGTCCAAAAGTCCAAAAGTATGTGGTGCAACAATAAACTAAGTGTTGGGCGGACTGATACATGGGTAAAGGGAATGCAACACAAGTCCGAAGGTCCTCTAGTCTGAAAGTCTGTGAGCATAGTGAAAAAAAATAAGTGTGGAAATATTGTCACAACAAAAAAAGGGAAAAAAGAGGGGAATAAGAGAGATATGGAAAGGGAAAATATAGAAGGGGAAAAGAAGAGGTAAGAAAAGAAATGGGAAAAAATAAAATAAAGGGGAAGCACAAAAGGGTTTCAACAACTGGCTCAAACTGTGGGATGATAACCCTCTGCGGGTTGTTAGTAATAAAAAATCTCATGACCAGATGTTTTATCCTTTGGGTAATGGAGTTGATACAGTGAGGATGTAAAAAATAAAATAAAAATCTTTTTTATAAATAAAAGATAATGTCTCAAGCAAATAAAATTTTCAGGTGTTTCCCATTGACGTGCTGCTTAGAGTGATACGTTTCTTAGAACAACATCCACAAGTCTGGTTTAAGCTCTTTTTCGACTCTCTCAAAAAGAGAAAATATTGCCGAGTGAACTTGTCTCTTTCACACTAGTAAATTGGATTTGAAAGGACGTCTATTTGGTGTAAGTTTAACCCTTTTTTAGACCAAGTAGAATAATTTCGAAAAAGGAACACTCTAGTCACTAGTGGCTAGAAGAGTTCTCTTGGGTATTGTTTTATAATTTTTCGGGCCTAGGGGACTAAATTTATGAAAAATAACATTCTTTGGAGTTAATTTGTATTTGAATCTCATTCTCTTTCTTGTAGTATTGAGCCTATTTTCAGTTCCCACTTTTGCATTATAAGCCTATTATCTCAACAGTTTGCATCATCAACTAAGCAAAGCCTTGTTTATATCCTTTGCAACTTCACACCTTGTACCCTACGAGGAAACATTTCCCCAAGTGTCCATATCCTAAATGAACCTCCTTGCATTGGGCACAGGTATGTTCCACTGCTGTAAATAGTTTCTTACTCGCGACACTCGTTTCCTCCTCTATATCATATCATTCATTTGTCTATGAAAAAACAAAAACAATACGGGCGGGAAAATAATATTTCCTCATGTTGGAAGCAGTTGTGTCGCCTTTGAAAATATCAAAAACTTTTGAGTCCACTTTACATATGGAGTTTGGGTTTAGAATGAACTTAGGAAGATGATCTTATTACTTAGAGTCTACTCCTCCGACTGGTTACTCTTCAGTCCCTATGGAGATTTTGATTGGTGACTCGTGCATCACAAAGTTTCATCATTGAGTCTATGTTGCCAGAGTCCTCCCTATGTCTCATGCTCTTGTTCAAAGGATGTCTATTAGCCTGTGTTAGCCATTTCTCAGAACTATTGACTTTGTATGTCAGCCATACCCTCAGTACATCTCAAAGTTACATGAATTTGTAGTCCTACCATGCACCCTAGTCCTACTTTCATTATGGGTAGGTAACCTTGAACCCAACAGTTGACATCTCCTCATTGGTTGCTGACTAGGGGTTTCCCTTGTGTTCGGAAAAAATAAATCTATTCACACATTTGGATTCATGCAGTGTCTTGGATTCCATTAGCCATATTGGTGGTCTCCTCACCGTTGTTGTCAATTTTCATTATTGGCTGCTATTCAAAGGGTCTTTTTCTTGCATTGCTTGTATATGGTGCATGACAAATACTTACAAGGTTGTTGTTTCTTGAACATATTATTCATCCAAGTTCCTCCAAATCATCAAGCTACTGCTTTGTATATCGTGATGATTGATGAGAGATGCCTTAATTCTCTCCTTTCAATGGTTCTCCTTCCATCAAATTCAACTCATCTATTCTGGAAACGAGACCTAGAGTCCTATGAATACCTAGAGGCTTGCAATAATCAGTGGAAATTTATCTCACCATCGACACCTGGGAATATATCAATGTCTCCTGATCGATGGATTCTTCAAGTGTTCGAACTCAACACCTTTATTCACACTTGTAAGAATTACTCAATTCCTTGATACCTACTGTCATTATTGGTAGGTTTCCTTGCATTTGTTAACGGTATACCTTAATGATCGGTAATCAAATGAAGTCTCATTGTGTTTGACCTCAACTCCTTTATTCACATGATATAGACTTGCACCTTTGGCGGATCGTGTAGAATACTTGAAGAAATCAGTTCATAGCCGCAACTTTCTTGAGCTGTTTCTATCCTTCATTGAACCAGTACCTATATGACTTCAGTGATCATGGGGAGATCATATTGTACTCCATTATATACACATATCTTCAGATTGATTTTGAGACTGGTTTTCACTGGTCCTTGTTCGTGACTATGAAAACATTTGGCATGCATCTACCTTTTTATTTCCTATTCATGGCCATGAACAATTGTTTGGTATCTTTCCACATGGATTTGCAGTGTAATTCAAATTGGCAGCCATGTGTACAAAGTCATTATGGATTGTGATATTCTTATGAGCAACTAGTTCATCCAGATGGGTCTCCATTACTCCACTTCTGGGAATTATAATGTATTTCGGCCATCACAAATACTCCTCTAACTTCACACATTAAGGGGCATCTGTTATAGCAATATTTTTCTCACCCCATGCAACTTGATCAGAAGGCCTTTTCCATTTCCCTATGTAGACTTGAAGTCCCTTTTTGCAATTCCTAGAGCTAAAAAACATATTTTTCCACATATACGCGCGCTAATAGCTATATATCATGCATATATGTAGGTTGAACCATTACAACCCACATACATCCATTTTTGTGTCCAAAATTAAAAATGGTGTCGGGTTTCCGTGTCACATCATGAGATCCATGATCCTTGACTTTCCATATACTAGAAACATTCCGAATCAACCCTTCAGTTCCATTTGAAGGCCATAAATAGGCCATATCCAAGCTATGGAAGAGATGAGAAGAATTTAACTTTGAGAGAAATGTTAATCTCAAGAAATTATTCACTTCATATTGAGTCTACATCCCTTTGTCCTTTTAAGTTTGAACACATTGTTCAATCCCCAAGATCTTCCCTATTTGATGGAGAACCTCATTGTATCTCTTATATGAGCTTGTCTTTGGTGGAGGATCGAAGTGGTGTAGGCCCAGCTAGAAGGGACTTAGTTTCTCGGTTCCGAACGTGCCGACATGGAAGTTTGTCATTCATACACTTTTGTTGATTACATTTTAATAGAAATACTCTTTTCTCATCCAATTAATGTCTTACAAATATTTGAATTGTTATTCCATGGGAATATTTGTTATGAATATTTATGGATTATGCTATTATATGTGCTAACTTTATATATTATCACCATATTCTTGCGTATCTTGGTTGTTGAGGACAAGTTGTAGGTATATAGATTTGGTTCAAGTGCTCAACGGTGGACTTCATCGAACATCCAGACATGGTATGCTCTTTATCTTGTCTTGTTAGCATGTTTGTTTATATAGAATAATTGAGATTAGAGTTGTTTTTTGCAGTCATTTCTGTTGGACAACTGAGAGGGGGGGTGAATAAGTTGTCACTGTGCTTAAAAAATTATATCCATTTTTAAACTCATTACAAAAATCTCAATGATGATCAAAATAAATAAGCAGTAGAGTATTCAACATCAATCACACACATGTATAATACAAAGACAGATATTTCTGAGAAAACCCATAAAGGGTGAAAACCTCTTCTTCTTTATATGATAATTATTTTCTGTACATTATCATTCTTATAAGCACCAAATCATAATGAGGCTACCACCTCTATTTTGCAAGCCGTTACTTGCTGAGAGCACCAACTCTCTGTTTTCTCTAGCACCCACTAGAAGGAAGTACCAACTCCCTGAATGTTCCAGCACCAACTGGATGGAAGCACCAACTTCTAGTCATACGGGCACCAACCTGTATATCAAAGAACCAATAATCTCCCTTGCACCACCCTGCCACCTTGGTTTCTATGGATACAACCAGATGGAAGCTATAAATCCCTGCGTTCAAGCACCTACTTGAAATTATGAAGACAACAATCCTCCCTAGCACCTCCCAACCACCCTGAAATATAAAACTTTGATTTCTGTGAATTTATTACAGTGATGAAATAGTTTTCATTAGCTTACTAGGATTATCACTATTCTGCTATGCTGCTCTTATCTTCCTGCATCAGTGTATTCCTGCTTGCATCCTCTTCAACTTTATGATATTCTCCTCTGTCTCAGCATGCACACCTCGACTTTCTCTTCTTCTCACATATATGCATCTCTGTTATTTTCTTCTTCTATTCTTCAATTCCTGCACATCATGCTTCTACATGCATGCATCACTCACAACAACAACAACAAGATCAATTCTCTGTTCTGCATTTTTATAGTCTGTGCACCTTGTGCATGCTGCATGCACTATCCCACTACATAGACTTCACTGCGTTCATCATCACTGGCCCTTCTCTTGAGATCCTTTGGCTTTGCTAACTATAACAGTCTTTGACCCACTTCCATTTGTTAGTTGACTCTATGATGAGTCTACACTCCACTGGAAGTTGCCTTGAGAATCTTTTTCTTCTCTGTCGATCACCCTGAAGACTCTTTGAATTCTCTGGCAGATGCAATCACTTCCTTCTGGAAGTTACTGATAGAATCTCCACGTGTTCATGTGTTTCTCGCCTGCTGTCTTCCTGAGGAAAAATTTACAGTGGGTGTTTATCCTTTCTGGATAATCCCTTTCCTTTCACATGTGGCCTCAGGCAATAACCAAATGCCTATTCAGAAAGTGTTTCATGATTTCACGATCTAGGATATACAACTGCGAGTTGCCTTGCTCCACTCGTGAAAACTCCAAAATGGATCCTAGCTTTGCTAGGTCCTTCCCCTCACTTCCACTGATAGGACCGCTGGTTGTGACCGCAACTTGATTCAAAAGTGCATTTTGCGATTTCGCACTTTAGGGATTCTCCTGTGAGTCCCTTGAATCCTCCAACTCCCAGTACCTGAAATGGAGCCTAGCTATGCTAGCTCCTTCCACTCACGCGACCACCGACAGTGACCACAACCTAATTCAAAAATGCATTTCGCAATTTCATGTTTCAGGGATTCTCCCGTGAGTCTCCTTGACTCCTTCCTCTGGAATTCACGATATCTGAAATGGAGCCTAGAATCTTGCACACTCCTACCTTCACATGACCACCAGCGGTGACCACAACCTAATTCAAAAATGCATTTCGCAATTTCACATTTCGGGGATTCTGTGATGAGTTGTCTCAACTCTCCATGTTGTGAACTCCAAAATGGAGCTTGGATGCACTAGCCCTACTCTCCAAATCTTGACGATGTGACCATGAGATATGACCACTCACTAATCATTTGAACACTTCACTCTCCGGATCAACGGTCCAGGATCCATGGTGATTGGATGACTATCCTTCGCCCCATAATTTTAGATTTCGGGACTTTGGGGGAGTGTTGATGCTAAAACTCCTAAAAATAAACTCCCAGAGTGATGTCACTCTTGTGTCACTTGATGACGTGTCATGAGCCGAGTGGCTACCATGTGTGACTTCTTGGATCGATAGTCCAGATTTGTCCTCGATCCAACGACTAACATTATATCGTCATTGTGAGTTTGAGAGGTTAGGGTACCTCCTTCCTTTGACCTTTCAGTCAACGAAATGCTGATCTTTAGCCACATGTCCTTCTTGGATCGAAGGTCTAGATTTTTCCTCAATCCAACGACTGAGATTATATCATCATTTCACATTTCACGAGTTGGAAGGATAAATCACCTCTTTCCTTTGACCTTTTAGTCAGTGAAATTCCAATCGCTTGCAATGTGTCCTCTAGCTTCAATGGCCAGGATCATTTCATAATCTTTCATATCGCGAGTTCAAGGGGTTAGAGCACCTCCTTCCTTTAACTTTCCAGTCAACAAAATGATGATATGTGACCACATGTCCTACCCGAAGATGGACGGTCCTCCTACTTTCGATATTTTTTAAGCCCGCTTCTCCTTGCACTTTAAAGAACGTGTAGGTTCTCTTGGATCAAACAATGGTCGGACCCCGCGATTGGATCTAATGCCTGAGATCTGTCCTCCATCTGTGCACTCCTCCTGTTTGGAATTACAATGTCTTCTGAGCTTGTTTTCTATCCCTGTTCTTGTCATCACTGTTTTTTCCATCAATGACAAGCTCACTCCTGAATGTAAACTTTTCAACAATCTCCCCCTTTGGCATTGATGGCAACCCCAAATGGATGTGATAATATATTTGGACCTCCATTTATACCATCCAATTTGGACCACTCCACTCCTTTCCCCCCCCTTTGACATCAATGTCAAAGAAAACATGCTCCCCCTGAGTTGTTGCAGTACTTTGTCGGAGGTATCATATATGAAACCAACACATACTCCCCCTAATAGGATGGACTCTCTTAGGTGTGAGACAAGATGATACCCAACTTATAACGAAGATATTCAAATAGTGTCTTGGCTAGGGGTTTAGTAAAGATGTCTGCAATTTGTTATGTGGTTGGAATGTAATGAACCTGAACAATCTGATTGGTGACCTGCTCTCTTAGAAAATGGTATTTTATGGTAATATGCTTGGTCTTGGAGTGGAATACATGATTCTTTGACACACTTATGGCACTAGTGTTATCACAATGAATTGGGATCGGTGCAGTATATTTTACCTCCAAGTCTGCAAGTGTCTGAATCATCCATAATACCTGAGTGAAAAAAGTAGCAGCAACAATGTCCTCTGCCTCTGTAGTTGATAAAGAAATTAAACCTTTCTTTTTACTCAACCAAACTACCAGAGAATCTACTAAGAAGAACGCACCTCCACTCATGATTTTCCTTTCATCCATGTAGTTAGCCCAATCTGCATTTGAGTAGACTGATAATTGAAAATTCTGATTCTTAGCATACCATAGGCCATAGTTCATTTTTTCTTTCAAATATCTGAATATTCTTTTGATAGCTAGTAAATGACTCTGTTTGGGTGCTTCCTGATACCTTCCTACTATTCCAACAACATGCACTATGTCTGGATGGGATGATGTGATATACAATAGGCTGCCTATCTATTATAACCCTAAAATGCACTAGACATGCTTACCTGGCATCAAGCCATCTCATTTATCTTCTTTGCCAAGCCACTACTGAACAACTTCTTAAAAAACACTCTTTTCAAAGGCATACATGCCCTGCTCCACTACTGCATGCATGTGTACATTGGCTGGCCCACTACAACCCACGTATACCTAAAAAGCACGAAAAATGGAAAGTTGCAGACGTAACACACAGTTTTGGGTAATTTAACTAAACCCTTTGACCACCCATAGCCTATCACTCAATCAAATACCTATCCCTCTCTAGACTATAAAAGAAGGGGTAGGGGTCCCATTTGGAAGGAGGAAAATCATAGCAAAGAAACTATACCCGATTTAGTATTCCCCTTGCCCCAACCTTTTGCAACTATTGTGTGAAGAGAAGCATAGATAGAAGTAGTTGGAGCATAGTTGAAGAGGAGCCCAGGACCAGATTCAAGGAGCAGTGGCTGATCTCACTATTGTAAGGTTAATCTTGTGATATTAATAAAAGAAGTACTTTTCCTGCCCTGCCAAATGAGATTGTCAATATTTAAATTTGATTATATTTTGATAGAATATCTAACCCATTAGTTTATAGATTATATGCATGTGGAGTTCTTTGTTTGTCTTTTATGAATGCAGGTCAGCATTAGGAGGAGAGTTGTAGTCAAGGAGCGACCAAGCGTTAAAGGGATTGACATCAAACAGGGAAACTAAGGTACAGTAGATTGATCTCTTTAACCTTGTATTTGCATATGAATAATGGGGTTTATGATTGGGACATTGGTAAGAAGTAGGAGAATTTAGGTCATTTCTGCATGCATGATAAAACCCTTAATGCTAGTCCGTAGGAGGGATTTCCCACCCACAACAGAATTGGTGACCGTACTGGAGATATATAGGGTTTTTGGGGGTACTTGTTGGGTATTTTTAATTGGTATTACTACCTTTTTTTTGAGTTTCTACAAAAGTCTGAGCTAGTAGGGATTTTGGTCTTCCATATCAGTACTCCTTGCTTCCTTAGCCTGACTTTTTTTTCTTTTTTGGGAAGCCATAGAGGCATACACGACCTACAGAAGGTCTGACTGCGTATACACGTGCCTTGACTTCATACAACCCGTGTACATACGCTTGCTGCTAAAAGATAAATCACGTGTCTAAGTCCATAATTTTTTTTTTTTCAAAAAGAGGCAGTCATCCTCTCCCTTGTCAGAAGTGATCCTTCTCAGGGGTTTTTTGGATCTAGTTCTGGTTTCTGTGATTGCAGTATGTAGCCTAGGTATAACCTCATATTAAGCTTTGTTTTCTCAGATTTCCTTGCATCTTTCTCTGTTAGAGTGAGTTTCTGTACCTTTTAGGGATTCTGGTTCTCAATACCAGTACTCCCTGCCTGAGCTTAGCTTCTTATCTTGCTTCTTTTGAGGAGAAATAGGGGCACACGTGTCCTGTAGTAGTCTTACACGTGTGCATACATGTCCTGTATTTGGGTAGCCCGCGTGCATACGCTGGCTGTTGAAGTGACAGTCGCGTGTCTATCTGAAAATTTTTGAGGAGGAAGTCATCCTCTTCCCTATCAAGTTTTTTCTTCGCACATTTTTCTTGTGTCTTTTTGGTCTCTGTCATAGTAGTTTTCAGTCTAGGCTGTGTGCCAGTATAGCTTGCTTTTGCATTTGAAAGTTTTCTTCCTTTGCTAGGTTTTTTGATGAGATAGTGAGTCAATCTGATCTGCCTTTTTGGTTGTTAGTAACTCCCCACAGTCTATGGTTGTCCAGAAGTCCTTTTTGGCCTTGTCTTGTTCTTATTTTTTCACCTTTTTACTTCAAAAAAGAAGAAGACATATAGTTTTAAATTTTCTTATTTTTGAAGCATAATAAAAAAAAACACAAAATCTTTTTTTTTTTACTTCTTGGTTTGGCTAAAGAGTTGGTTGTTTGCATTAATCAATAGGAAAAAGATTGTTTTCAGAAGTTCTTGGCTGATTGACTTAGGACAATAAGTAGCTCATAGTCAAGTGCAAGCGTGTTTTGATTTTTTCAGTTGAAAGATCTTAGAAAGAAAACATTTGAAAAGTTGGTTTAAAAAATTTAAAAGAGCAAATCTGAATTCGTCAAGAAGAAGTTATTTTATTTCAAGCTTGATGTTTATCTTCTCTTTCATCTCTCAAAACATCACTAGTTTCACTTTCATAACCTTTGACTTATGACAAGCCCAAAAAATTAACGATTAATTAAAATCAACTAGACTTTATGTTTTGTAGGGTCCATCAACTAGTCTAGGCTAGAACCTTGATTTAGGATTAGAGAGGAAACTAGACTAGACTAGACTAAAAAACAAGAGTCTGTGCTAGGGAGTGTCAAAATTCCAGTATCGTAAAAATTATCTGGGACCCCCCTCTAACACAGGGGATAAACATGAGGTCACGTAAGGAAAAGTAGCAGAGATAACCCCTCCAAAGCTGGAACAAACATAGTGGGGAACGCATATAGAGGACTTGTCTTGGGATTCCGTTGATTGCATTTTCCACGGAGCTTCGTGGGTATCGAATCTGTTCGAGGTCCTCAGTCATCTTTCAGAACACTTTCTTTTGATACCCTTGATAGGTTTTAGTATTGATACCCTGCTCATTGCGGTCCACCCAACTGTCGACTGTACGCTCTTGGTGACTGTTTGCGTGCTGGAAACCTAGTTGCCTATCTTTCTAGTGACTTACATAGGTGACTGTGGGGGTATACCGTGGTACCTAGGACAGACATCGGGTCACGCTTTGCAAAGTATACCCATAGGGTACTTTCGTATTCAAGTTGCACTTTCACCGGTAAGTTTCTCTAGTGTTGGTTGTTGTAACTGTTCTTCCAACTAGTTAGTGACTGCTTGTTTGATCTCATAGGTACTTTTAGTGTGTGCTGGTTTTCAAATGATTATAGATTTCCCTAGTGTGTCTTTGATCTTATCACACAACGGAGGATTAAGAGTTTCGCTAGTCATGAAGGCTTCTGGGCTTGTTGTCGGTTGACCTCGAATCCCCCCCCCCCACTACCGCTAAGGCAAAAATTAGACCAGTAAGGGTCTTTTGAGGCAACTGGGTTACAAAAAATTGTGCCCAACCCATCTTCGAGAGAAGAAATTTTGATTATCGAGGAACCAATCATTTCTAACCTCAGACCAGAGGCTCTTGGTCCATACAACCCTCCCATCACTGATCCATCAGTGCCCATCATTGTACAGGTTCTGCCTTACGAGCGTCCGGTAGTGTCACCAACAACAATGGAAGCAAACACTAACACTTCTTTAGGAAATATTGATATTTCCTTCATGACTATCACTACTGAAGGTTTTCCACATCCTAACCAACCATCATCAGTCTGGGCCACCATGGTCTCGACTGCTTCTACCTTGGGCATCGGTCCGATTCCATCTATGGCGACGATCACTGCTTCGTTTACTTAGAACATGATGGGCTCTCCCTTTTCATACAAGATGCCTGGCTTTGATACGAGTATTGTACTTTCCTCCTTCACTCTACAAACTTTGGGTATGGGGGCAGGGAGTTCCAATGCTCCTCTGCAAGGATCTATTGGGGGCACTTCTACTCTATCGCTTTCCCTTACGGCAGGGGTCATATATCTCCTTTGTTCCCCTCGCTCAACAATGTTCCTCAACACTCCACTGGGTCTAACATAAACTTGTTTGGAGTAGGTAGTCAAGAACTCCCTCCTTATAATATGCCAGTTGGTTCAAAACCTTTCTCTTTGTTCGACGTGTTTGGTAACAACGCTTTCTCTTCAGCTACCGTTTCGACCGAGGGCAACCCCGGTTATGGAGAACCACATCTTGTACAGGGTACTATTCCTGCACAGGGGGCACACTTAGGAATTCCTTCCTCACAAGGATCTTGGAATCCCCTTGCCAAGGATGTTGATTGGGGGAAACCCTTTCCATACCCAGTGGAACCCTGGGCAAGGCCCAACGCTTATGCCCATTAGATCGGCAGGGGGCAACCCCTCCAAAAATCCTTGGAATGTGATGCAAGCTCAACCCTTTACGTCTTATTACGGGAACCAACAGATGATGTCTCAACAAGCATCCAATCCGTAAGCTGGTCACGGTCATGGTTATTATGAGAGCCCTGGCCAACATCCTAACTTTTCCTGGCAACCTGGTGCAAGTCAAACCCCAAGCTCCTTTTTCCCCGGCTACAATCCACAACCCAAACTACCATTTCTAGAAATCCAGCACTTGCCAGATTTGACAAGGCTCTTAAATGATCCCATCTATAATGATATGAGTTGGCCTCCCATGCTGACCAAGTTTCCTTCGAACATTCCAAAGTTTGAGGCCAAGCCTAACGAAGATCCTGGTGGTCACATGACTACCTTACACTTATGGTGCTCGTCCAACTCGTTAAGAGACGACTCCGTTCAATTGCGATTGTTTCAACACACTCTCATAGGGAGTGCTACGAAATGGTACATCAAGCTTGACAACTCATGATACTCTTCCTTCGACAAATTGGCAATGGATTTCCTGAACCATTTCCAATTACCTGTGAGATACGACGTTGACCCTGAATTGCTGACTGATTTCGAGCAGACAAAAGTGGACCATATCTCAGATCATATTTGAGAATGGAGAGGCTGAAAGAGTTTGATAAAAGTTCCAGTCCCACCAGCATTCCTGCTAGAGTGGTTCCTTAAGTATTTGGTACCCTAGTTATCTAAAGACGTCGCAACATCCAGAGTGTTTTTCGAGGAAGACGTGATAATGAGAGCGCAACAACTAGAGCTAATTTACTCTCAATATGGTTTACTCTACAATATTTTTCCAGATGCACTGAGGTCAATCCTTGACAAAACCAGGAAAAGGTCTGGACCACATGCTGATGGAATTATTGGTTCAATACAAACCAAGCCCGTTGATCCATTTTCAAATCAATTGTAACAATTTTCGATACAACAGACAGCGGCTAGCCAAACCACTGGTTCAACTGCTCCCCCTACCCAAAAGTCATATGTACACAGTGTGCAAACGATAAACCCAAAGGCCACCTAACAGCCTGATGGAAATAAGAAACAATGGAAAAAGGGTAAGGGAGATAAGAAACCCATCGATAATGCTGGCAGGGGTGAAACTGAGAAGAAGAATTCAAAGTATCCTTGTAATATTTGCAAGGAAGACCACCCGACCCATCAGTGCCCTTGGCTTGAGGAGGCCCAAAAGTTATTGTCACAACAACAACCTTCCATGTTAACAAACCTATTCCCACATGGCCAAAATCTCACTGAAGCCTCCTCAAGCACGGGAGGGGACAGTCAAGGACCCCCTCCATCTTCAAGTAATACTTCATTTGCAAACATGTATATGATGAAAGGTGATGCCTATATAATGACTAGAGCACATGATTATGGAAATCCAGGCACCTCTGAGAAGGGTAAAGAAGCTGAAAACCCACCTCTTCCTCTTCAGATTGAGAAGACATTGGGCAAAACAACGATGCACATCCCAAAAGGTGCGTTCAATAAAGCTTCTTACAACCCAAATGTAAGGGCCTCCCAGAACTATTATGTGGTGGAGGATTTATCAAAAACCCCTTGTGCGATGTCTTCTTTGGAAGTCCTCCAGAGTTTCCCTTCCCAGAGAAAGGCCCTGTTAGTTGCCTTAGGCTTTTTCAAGACTTGTAATCTTGGAATGATCATGCTTGATACCTCTGAATTAAAACATCGTCTTCCTTTCCACGTCTCTTTTCAGATAGTAGTGGCTTACACCATGAAAAATTTTACCTGAAATATTTTCCGTATAGTGGTGGATGAGGGTGCCTCGACATGCATGATGTCTTTGGTGTTTTGGAAGGCCATCGAGCAACCCATTTTGTCTCTGTCACCTACTCTACTTATGGCTTTTGACGGTCATTCTTTCCGACCACATGGGATCATCCCCTCTTTCCATGTGTAGTTAGGGGGGAAAACCATGTCTATTGAAGTCGAAGTGGTCGATGAGTCCCTCGACTACAATATTTTGTTAGGCAAGAGTTAGACCTACGCTATGCAAGCAATGGTCGTGACAGTTTTTTGGGTCTTTTTGTTTCCTCACGAGGGCTGGATTGTGACCATTAATTAGTTATCCTTCTCCCGTCCTGACCCTTCATCGGGAGTCTCCACAGTTTCGATGATTGATAACCCCTAGCTTGGCATCATGAATGTAGGGGTTGGTTTGTGCCCATCATTGATGGTTACTTTCAATTACCCGCCTCTGATTGAAAATTTCCATTGTATGACGGCTGTCCCCAACCAGCCTCGGGATGAAAATTTTCAAATATTGTCATTTCACACGATGTACTTTCATGATACGTGGACCCTTCCTTCCCCATCCAATACAATCAAAGGGACAGAGCACCATGGCATGGCCATGCCTTTGTTTGTGGCAGAAGTTTCATACTCGATCATTCAACGAGATTTTTCCAACCTTTATCCGACTCCAGCACAAGAGTTAGATATAGTGCTCGAGCCTATTTGGGCTCAAGGTTCCCTTACTGATACATATTCTTTAGACTTAGTCTTGCCTTCAAACGAAGTGATTATTGAGGAAATGACTAGTCCAGATAGACCCTAGGATGATCTTCATCATAGATCTTACTTCCTCTTAGAGTCAAGACGAATTGAAGTAGGAGAATTCACTCTGACTATGCATGGAGATAAAGATTGTCCTATCAATCCTTTGGCAACACACACGGTTTACGCTGAAGGAAATATGGCAACAATAGACAAAATGATACCTATTGACATATCCAGAACCCCTGGCATCTTGGAGAATATCTTCATCGGAGCGGACTTCTCCCCTGAGGAGATTCGACTCTACAAAAATTTATTTAAAGAATTCTGTGACGTGTTTTCCTGGTCTTATGAGGAAATGCTAGGCATAGACCCAAGAATTGTCGAACATGAAATCACGACTTATCCTGATGTCAAGCTAGTTTGGTAGAAGCTTTGTCTGGTCAATCCTAGGAAAGCAGCAACTATCAAGGCTGAAGTAGAGAAACTACTTAAAGATGGTTTCATCTACCCCGTCCAATTGACTCAATGAGTGTTGAATCCCATGCCAGTCAATAAAAAATAGGGTACGATTCACGTATGAACGGACTTCCATGATCTGAACAAGGCCTGCGTAAAAGATAATTTCCCCACACCATTTATTGAGCAGATAGTCGATGAGTGCGTAGAATGTGAGGCCTTTTAGTTCATGGATGTTTTTTCAGGATGCAATCAGATACAAATCAAACCCAAAGACCAACACAAAACTGCTTTCATCTGTCCATGGGGTACATTCGCTTATCGTAAGATGCCTTTTGGTCTGAAAAATGTTGGAGCTACATTTCAGCGGGCCATGTATTTTTCTTTCCATGACCTCAAACACATGGTCGAGGCTTATCTTGATGATTTAGTGTCATGATCTCACAAGAGAGATAATCATTTGGAACACTGCCAACTTATCCTTGAACGATGTCGCGACTACCGAATACGCTTGAATCCAAACACGTGTAGTTTTTGTGTCACATCAGGTCATCTGTTAGGTTTCATCATTTCAAAAATAGGGATCATGGTCGATCCTCTCAATATTGAGGCAATAGTTCAATTTCCTCCCCCGTGCACCATACCTCAACTTCAGAGTCTGCAAGGAAAAGCAAATTTTCTACGACATTTCATCACAAACTATGTTGAACTCACAAAGGGTTTTATGCGCTTATTGAAGAAGGAAGTTCCTTTTCATTGGGATGAAGCCACTCAATTCTCTTTCGCAGCATTGAAAAGCACCCTCATATCCACCCCTCTTCTTCGGCCACCCAATTATAATAAAGATTTCCTATTATACTTGGACGCTACAGAGTCGACCATCGATATGGTCTTAGTTTAGGAGGATGATTTACTCTCAGAATATGTGATTTATTACCTAAGTCGAGGCCTATTTGGACTGGAACTCAATTATTCCTGCATTGAAAAACTTGCGTTGGCAGCAGTTCATGCTGTCCAACGGTTCCATCATTATATTTTGTTTCGCAAGATCACTATCATTCCTGTCATGAATCCATTTCAATACTTATTGACACGCTAAGTCATCGCTGGAAAAATCAGTAGATGGATAGTTATCCTCCAGAAATTCGACTTGGAATTCATTTCAGCAAAATCCAAAAAGTCGATGGTCTTCACGAAACTCATATCAGAACTTCCAATTGAATCAGGTGATGTTATACCCGACGAGTTTCCTATCAAAGGAGACATGTTTTTGATTGTGTCTTTTGACCCTTGGTATGGATATGTGCTTTTCTATCTCTAGAATTTGAAGTGTCCTACCTCTGCTTCTTCTGATGAGTGTCACTGTATATGCTACCAGGCTAAGAAAGATCTTATACTCGAGGACACATTGTATCGTCGAGGTGTATACTGCATCCTTCATCGATGTATCACTCATGAAGAAGTGTAAATAGTGCTTAACGATTTCCACACTGGAGTATGTGGCAATCATTTTTCTGGGTTGGCAACAACACAAAAAATTCTATGAGCTGGGTACTTTTGGCCGACATTAATCAAAGATTGTGTTGAATCGGTCAAGAAGTGCCACCCATGTCATATCTTCTCTCGGAAGATGAGGTCACACCCCACTCCCATGTTTCCTGTTATTACTGTTGGTCCCTTCACTAAATGGGGGATTAATTACATACATGCAACCCCCCTTTAGAAAGGGGGCACCACTATATCATCGTAGCAGTAGACTATTTCACCAAGTGGGTCGAAGCTATGCCAACGTTCAAAGATGACGGGGAGACATTAGCTCTCTTCAACTAGATAGTAGCAAGGTTTGATGTCCCAAGAGAGATTGTCACTGACCATGTGTTGGAAACCAATTCACATTTTTATCCTATCCTTATAAGCTGCCTACACCAATGTTTTGCAACCCTTGTTTTTCATCGCAATCGTTGAATAAAATGACACTATTATTTCTTTCATTTGCACACCTGCCTTTGTTCTCGTTTTCACGACTGCAAGCATGAAAACTTTGATTTTGAAGTCATAATAAAATTGTCACTGGATTATTATGGTACTCTTGTCTATGTGTTCATTGCATTTCCTATTTGATTATAGTTGCACAGTTGGCAAGACTCCAAGATCCTTACTCATTTGGCATTCTTTAATTGTTAATATGATTTCATTTTTACAAGATTGTGATGATATTCTAATGACTGTCATTGAGTCCTTAATACATTGGTGGTTTGATGTTCTATAATATTTCATCGATTTCCTTGACACATTGGTTTCATGAAAACACATTGATGTTTTGGTTAGACCCTTGGTGTTGATTTTGAATTATTGTTTTGATTTTAAAACTATGCAAACGCTATGCTTATGCAAATTTTTGGTTCGATTTACCATTGATTTCATTAATTGTTTGAACAAAATTGTTTTTAACATATGCAATAGTAATTGGAATCGCTATATACGCCGTTGGTTGTACATTGGGAAATGACTGTTTCGCATGGGTTGATCTAGCTCCACCACCCTCGCACATTCGGGCATTAATGCCTTCCCCCTATCCCGAGTTAGCTCTGTTTGATTTTCAGGGAAGTCTGTGAGTTATTCGATCCTGTGAATACCCTATTCAAACCCTTTCCCATTCACCTGGCTCACTGTGTGCTCCCGTCTATGGCACCTGTGGTGCACATAGAGCCAAATGGTAGCCAAACACTCCTGTTGTTCAACAATGCTCGAAAGGATTTGGAAAATGGTGGCTGGCTGGAATTTATCCAAAGGTTTGAGGGTTTCAACCTTTTGGTTGCCCAACAATTCACCCTCACCTTCGACGGATGCAAGGCTAAGGTGGGAGACATACAGCTCGAGCTCAATGAGGAATTCCTAAGCTTAGCTACATGATTACTAGCTATGAGGCAAAGGTGGTTTAAAAATTCCAAAGTAGATGAGGTGCCGTGGCTGCTCCTATTCACATCAAGGAAGATTGTTTCCCGTGATAGAGGTATGCCTATCACTACCCTCAAACCTAGGTGGCACAATCTTTTGGCAATTGTTAAAGAGTTTGTGACCTGCGAAGGTCGGTATGGTTTGGAATTTCTATATCATCTTCGGTTATTGATGAGTTTTATAGGCTACCCTTTGAATATGCCACATTATCTCTTGTGTAGTCTGTACAAGATGTCTAAGAGATTCAAGTGTGAGAAGGATGATAGCAACCTTTTCCATCATGGCTTGATCAAAGTTATTATCGTCCACCATTTTAGCCTTAGCGGTGACTGTTGGCAAGCCTTCCTATCTAGGAATGACTTTGCCACTTCCGAGTCTGTCCAAGTGGACAAGGTTGTTGTTACGGAAACTCTGGTTGGGCCAGCCGTGCCATTTCATATCCTTCTACCCCCTGTCAAACCCTCGGATTCCCCTGACATCGACCTACCCGATACCATAGCCAACCCGTGTTCTAAAAAAAAGACTAAGGCCGTCAAGAGGCCTGTGAGGAAGAAAGAAAGAAGTGATACTACTGTCAACAGTAAGGGGAAGAAGAACACACGATGGATATCCAGATGTGCCAGGAACAAACCCAAGAAAAACATCGACCAAAAGCCCATAGTGTTGAGTGAGGACTCAGACTCTGATATTGAGTGTTTCCTAGCTGAAGAATATCCCTATTCTCATGGCCTCTGCTCTAAGGAACCCCATGACTATGTCTCTAACTTACCTCCGTTCCTCAAGAATGATCCTAACTACCCAGGAATCAAGTTGCACAAGGAAACCCCTAGTAAATTGAACAAACCCTCGCCTGTGATGCCAAAGCTTGATCAATCACCATGTAACCAATGTAATTCTTGGATAGAACGTTATTACAGCGACGTTCCCCTGTTGCAATCAAAGATCAAATCGTTAGAGGAATGGGTGACAGTGCCGGTGAAGGAGAATGACAGGCTACAAGCCAACGGGAAGAAACAAAAAACCACCGGTTCAATTGTCTTCAGAAATGTCGAAGCAACAACGGCCTTTGTCAATTCAAAATTATCATGACCGAGTTTTTTTTTGATTGCCTAGGTATGTATTTCCATATTGATTTTGTTTTATGAGTTGGTTTGAATTAATATAACTGATTGGATTTGCTTTCAATAGCTCTGTTTGCTTTGATAGATTCAAAATGATTCTGTTACTTTCGTTTTACCAAAATAATTTCGTTATGAATCATGAGTGGGAAATTTGTTTGCTAAACTCGGACACAACTACGATTTAGTTAAAACGATTTTATTGTTCTCAGATTAGTATAAGCGATTGATTTGTTTTGATTCTGTTTGGTTCGCTTTGAAACAATTCTGTTTGTTTGAATTAATATATTCGATTGGTTTTTCTTTCGATTAGTGCTGTTTGTTTTTAATAAATTCAAAACGATCCTGTTGACTTCGATTTACCATAAACGTTTCTATTTCGTTTTGAATAAACATCTTCATTTGGATTATGATTTCATTCAACTCGTATAAAAGATTTGTTTACTAAAATCATGTAGCAGTGTTTTGATTGATACAATTTTGCTAAACGATTGTGTCGGCCCCAATCGGTTCGATTCATTCCTGTTTGATTTGATTTGCAAACAATACTGCGTGCCTTGAATTAGCATGAGTTGGATTAGATTCAAAGTTAGATTTGATACGACTCTGTCAGTTTGGACTTAAACGATTCAGTTGAGTGTTGGATTGACTATATTAAATTCTTATTAGAGATTTGCTTGATATTCGTTTAGGGTCTATTTCAATTGAAATAGATTCAAACAAGATTTCATTTACTATCGATTAGCATAAAAGTTGTGGTTTAAACGATTTCGTTTGTTTTAGTTTGCATACAAGTTTTGGTTTGATGTGGCATGAATGATTCACTCTATTTGGAATTAGAAATTAAAGATTTGGTTTAATAAGTCAAATATAATTCTGTTAAGTTTTGGATTGATTTTAAAACGATTCTGTGCTCAAATTAGACCAGCTACAGAATCACAAGATTCTGTAGCTAGTCTTAAAATTTAGATTTTTGTTATTTTTACAAATAAAATATCATCTAAACTTGTCTATTCTTGTCCACTTTAAGGTGTATACGAATTTCAATGACCAATGGGATGTGCTATGGCAGTTTAGGAGATAATTTTGTGATATAGTTTTGTTATAGGTTGTTAGCCTTAGTCAGGAATAGAGACTTGGGAAATTATCCCCATATTTTTTGTAAACTGTTTTTGATAATTCCCACAGGGATGTTTTACCCTATGGTCTTTAAATACTTGTTATTTTTTTGTAATGGACCCATCATCATCACTATTGGGAGAACCAGACTATGGATTTATAATACAGACTGGAATGAAAGTTGATGTCTTGTAACAGCTTTAGCTTTCAATATATCAAACTTTTATTTCAAGTTTTCTTCATACCAGTTTACAATTAATTATCGACTACTTTAGCTATAGTAATTCGTTGCAGGTTGATGTGATTTGGTTTATGTGCCATCCATATCTGATCTCTCTTATTTTAAAAAATACAGCAATTACTCTATTTCAATTTAGTGAATTAAAGATTTCTCTTCTTCGTTAATTGAATCATTTTGTACAAATCTTTGCACACAGATTTATCTAAATGTGATGATTTGTAAATTATAAGATTGTTGTCTTTTCTTTTTATGTATTGTTTGTCCTATCATTTATATTTGAAGAGAACTGCTGCTTTCTATTTACGAGAAGTTTGTGGAGAATTTGGTGTGGGTTTCCTCCAACTGAATCAACTATTGTATACAGGACAAACCTTAAGCGTTACTTCAGGTTAGTTTTCTATTTGTTATTTAATAGTTAATTTATTAGTGTTATTTAAGTAGTTTAGATAGATATATATAGTTTATATTTATAGTTAGGATTATAATTTTAGTTTCTTAGCTTAGACAATTTTTATTTAATTTCTTTCTTATAAAATTATAAAAATAAAAAATTAAAAGTTTCGCTGTCTCAGGATAGTTTACAGATGATTTTTGTAGGTTTCCATTTAAATCTGTAATCTGTAAATATTGTATATTTGTAATTGGATCTAACTTTGTTGATAATTGAACATTTAATTTTATAGAATTATTGCTATATAGCATAGATAATAGACTATATATATTTATTTCAGATTTGTTTATTAGTTTGCTTAAATTTTTGTTTTCTTTAGATTAGTTCCTTAATGTAGTTTTCTTTCGTTTTCCTAGGACTTAGATCAGCCAAAAGAGCCTCCAAATCCATCAGGGTGGATCATCCCAAATGGCTTGGGTTATTTAGACAACCCCAGACCGAATCTACTCTTCCAGTTGGAGAGTGTTCGTTTTCGCCCATCAACAAATGGCGCTAGAAGGAGGGCCTGAAATTTATTAATGGCACATGGCAGTTGTAAGACTCCTCCACCACCTAACCGCTCACCTATAGTGACAAGAAGTCATTCAAATGAAAACATTCCCCCTCAAACATCAACCACATCAAACGACGATCTACGGATCACAGTCGAACCAACAACCCCAAATCCTACAGGTGGTGACATATAAGAGATTGTCCACCAATCTCTCTTGAGGACACATAGTTCCTTAGCCTGTTTAAGGAAACCAAATCGAACTTTGGACCAACCTTTAGATTTATCTGATATTAGAGAACAACTCGGAGGCACTAACCTCACTATGAACCCTACAGATCCAATCCTCACTCCTGTTGCAGGAGGATTTGGAATACCACCCTCACCACCTCCATCATCTCCTTCTTCTTTGGGAGAAGACTCTTCTGACAAAGGAAGTTCCCCTTCTCAGCCTTCCACACTGCCTACATCAATGGCCATCCAGACTAATCCTGCTAGACTTTGGCTTGACCAGGATGCAGTAGCCATACCTGGGGATCAACATCCCTTACCCAAACATCCGGAGAAGTGGCTTCCCAAGTTTGACCCCGAATCTAAACAGATCGTTGAAGATCACATTAAAATTTTTATGTTAGCCATTAGACTCCGTAATGTCGAGCATGAAGACGTAGTCTGTAGGTTGTTCCCCTACACTTTCAAGGGCAATGCCTCTACCTAGTACTTTTCCCAACAACCCCATACCATCGTGTCTTGGGAGAAGTTTGAATATTGCTTTATGGAAAAGTTCGGAGATGAAAAGTCACTAGAAGTCCTGGTTATGGAGCTTTCTAGCTTAAGAATTAACCCAAAAGAGAAAATTAAAAACTTTAATCAAAGATTCTTAACACTTAAGAATCGAATCCCTATGGATTCCATGCCTGCCGAGAATCTTATCATAGCATACTATACTAAAGCCTTACATCAAAGTATAGACATTTGGGTTAAATGATCTAAGAAAGCCACGTTGTTAGAGGCCTTCGAAGAGGCCAGCCAGATTGAAAAAGACATTCTTAGTTTAAAAGACACTACTAGCAACGAAACATGAACTAGTTCATCTTCCAAAAAGAAGGTCGAAATCCCCCCTAGACCTGCTCAAAATAAAGCACAACCTGAAAGCTCTGATTTAGAAAACTTAACTAAAGTCGTTCAAAAACTATCTAATCAAGTTATAGATTTGAAAAGGACGGCCGAAGAAACTTCTTCGAGCAAAGGACCTTACAAACCCCCATTTAGGAAGCCTTTTCCCACCAACTGACCTAATCCTACTACTAAGGGCCTTAATCTAGAAAGTCTGCAATTCGCCCTTCAAACAATTCTAGAAGCCCATGATAACTTGATGCCTCCTGAGATTCCTGAGGAGGTTGTTGAACAAGAGACAGTTCAAGAAGAAGAGTCTTCTCCAAACATTTTTGTACACTTCTCGGATAGCATCTTTCAAGATAACTTCGAGACAGTACATCCCTACAATACTAGGAGTAAGACAACAAACAAGCCTTCTTCCGAGAGCACTACAACTTTGCCTCCAAAGCAATCTAAACCAGCTGAGACTAAATAGAGTCATGTAAACCCCAACTTAGATTATGATTTAGTTGAAGATCTTAAAAAGTTAAGGGCTAACATTTCTATTTATGAGTTATTAAAGTTTCCATTTCTGCTACAAAAAATGTTACAGAACATCGTAGAGAATAGCGAAAATGGTAATTCAAACAAGGTTGTTTAGAACAAAGTTCCTCAAAAGAATTCCACTATGAATAATCCTGATCCTCACGATAAAGGAAGCCTTCCCGTAAATAATGTAAATAATATGGATAAACTAGCTTTAGAAACTGCGAGTAAAAAGCCACAAGATTCCACACTTAGTACTTGTAGGAATGTACCTCCTTTTTTGTTAACTTTTGAAATTTATAATAGAAACGTGCACAATTGTATGGTAGACTCAGGAGCGTCATCCAATGTGATGCCATGGTCTGTATGTCAGAAGATTAACGCTAAAGTTGAACCATCCACCTTAAAAATCATCCAACTTGATAGAACCAGTGTTAAAGTCGTAGGCGAATTAAGGAATGTGCTTATAAGATTATCATATAACCCCAAGGTTCATCAAGTCATTGATATTATTGTTGTGGATATTCCAGAAGTGTATGGTCTATTTTTGAGAGGGACTGGTTGGAGCAGCTACACAACTATTTCATGACAGATTGGTCTCACCTGTGGCTTCCAGAGAATGACAAGCCCAACAAGATCAAGATAAATCGTGAACGATACCTTAAGTTCACGGTCACAGATTTGAATGATCCCAATGAACCATTCACTCCTTCTGTCGATTCACCTGAAATACAAGGGATGGATACCTTTTTCGGCAATTTCATGGATGAGACTTCATCTATCACCAACCCAGAACAACAGTCCGAGATTGTAGCATATGTGCAACCAACAGCTTCTTCACAATGGTCTCATGCACCCGATAAAAATCAAATTTGGTCTCTTTATTTTGATGGGTCAAAGTCCAAAGAAGGAGCTGGTGTAGGCTGCGTTATTATCGATCCGGAAGGTAACAAAACCTTGATTGCATGTAGGTTATAATTTGAATGTACTAATAAAACAACAGAATATGAGGCTTTACTGCAGGGCCTCAGAAAAGCTTTAGATATGAACATTCAAAATTTGGTTGTCTTTGGCGATTCCGAAATCGTGGTTAGACAGGTAAGAGATTCTATCCATTGTCTGTCTTCGCATATTAAAAGATACCAATACGAGGTATGGAATTTAATGAATAAATTTTCTTCTTTCAATATAAATTCTATTCCTAGATTGAATAATTCTGAAGATGATCTATTAGCTAACGTAGCTTCCAAACTCTTTCCTGCAGAAGGCTTGTCCCCAGACGCATTCTCCGTCAAACTGTTGTTCAGGCCATCCGTTCCTGACAACATCATGAACTGGAGAGTCTTCAACGATGATTAGCAGATTATTAGCTTCCTGCATATGGAAGAAACTTTTCAAGGCCCGGTGATCCACGAATGCACTCACGACGACAATTTGCGCAATTTCACAGTAATACCAGATCCGAGAACTCCTAAATCTTCATCAGACATGGTAAATTCGATCCCTAGATCTATAGTTAGATTAGAGAAATTTTACGATCTTCAAGATAAATTCAAAAAATCGATCAACTTCAAAACCAATAGTTCCTCTTTATCATATGAAAAAGTAAACTTAGGAACTAATGACAATCCGCATTGCATTAATTTAGGGGTAGGGTGTTCTGAACAAGAAAAAGCTGCATTTATTAAATTGTTCAAAGAATTTAAAGATGTTTTTGCGTGGACGTATGATGACCTTAAAACTTTTGACACTAACATCATACAACACGTCATTCCTATGAAACCCCAAACCTTACTCTTTCAACAAAAATTAAGAAAAATGCACCCTAAGCTCGAACCGACCGTCAAAAAAGAGTTCAATAAACTCCTGAATGCTAAGCTATTTTTCCCAGTTAGGCACACTCAATCGGTTTCTAACCTTGTCCCTGTTCAGAAGAAATGTGGGGAAATTTGACTTTGCGTCGATTTCCAAAACCTTAATAGAGCGTCTGATAAAGACAACTACCCTGTCCCACCCATGGAACATATCCTTCAGCAGGTATCTGGTTCTGAGAGGCTATCTTTATTGGATGGTTTCTCAGGGTACAACCAAGTCATGATGTCTCCTCTAGACCAACTTAAAACTACCTTCTGCACTCCATGGGGCACCTACGCTTATCGAAAAATGCCCTTTGGATTGATTAATGCCGGTGCCAATTTCCAGAGAGCGATGGACATTGCTTTTCGAGGCTTAATCAACTAGTCCGTCGTAGTTTACTTAGATGATGTTACTATAATTTCCAAAAACAAAACCGATCATCTAACTCATTTAAGAGCCGTTCTACAACGATGTCGTAAATACGACATTTCCTTAAACCCTAAAAAATCTATATTCACAGTAGAACAAGGTAAACTCTTAGGATTTATTGTGTCAAGCAAAGGGATGATTATTGACCCCGAAAGGACTCAAGTCATCTTGAAACTTCCCCCTCCTACATCCAAAAAGTCTATGCAGTCTTTCTTAGGCCAGATAAACTTCGTCAGGAGATTCATCCCCAGTTTCTCCGAAATGGTCAGACATTTACAGAACCTAATTAAGAAAGACACACAATATCATTGGGGACCCTTAGAAAACCAAGCTTTTAATGCAATAAAAAAGGCCATAATAGACGCTCCTTCTCTCATGAGCCCCGACTTTTCCCGAGACTTCACACTCTACACATTTTCTTCTGACCGCTCCTACGTTGCCATCCTAACTCAAAAGAACGCTGAAAACAATGAAGTACCCATTGCCTTTATGAGCTCTACTTTCAAGGTGCGGAACTTAATTACCCAGTGGTAGATTAGCAAGCCTACATTGTTTTCAAAGAAGTTAAGCACTTCTGGTCTTATCTTTTGAAATCTAGGACGAAAGTTATTGTCCCTTATCCAGCTGTCAGGAACCTATTAGTGCAGAAAGAACTAGGTGAAAAGAGGGCTAACTGGGTTACCTCCTTACAGGAATACGACATAGAAATTACCCCAGCTCAGATAGTGAGAGGCCAAGGGTTATACAAGTTAGTTGCTGATTTAGCAGCAGGACAACAAGAAGAAAACGATAGGTCAAACCTAGGACAACACAATCAAAATGTAATCTGTTGTGCACAAAAATCTGTCAGTCCCTGGTATGATGATATAAAATTCTGTCTTGAACATGGGTCAACCCCCCGTCACCTGGATCCCACTAAAAGAAGAGCGTTAAGATTAAAATCTTCCTCCTTTCATTTGGTTAATGGTATTCTGTTTCGTCAAAATTTTGATGGCGTGTTGATGCACTGTCTTGAGAAAGACAAAGCAGAAAAAGTCTTGCTAGAATTGCATGCAGGAGAAGCTGGTGGGAATTTTGGTGGTGAATCCATTGCCCATAAAGTTTTGAGAGCCGGTTATTACTGGCCCACACTTTTTAGAGACGCCCATGCCTTGTGCCGTAAGTGTATTATTTGTCAAAAAGCATCAGGGCGGTTACAGAAACCAACGTTTCCTTTGCAGCTTGTTTCAGTAGACTCCCCTTTTCAGTAGTGGGGCCTTGATATTATAGGTCCAATCAACCCACCATCCTCTCAGCAGCATAATTTTATCATAACAGCCACAGATTATTTCACTAGGTGGTCTGAAGCTACCGCATTAAGAGCTGTGAATACCAATTAGGTAATTGCCTTTTTAAATTCGAATATTATTACTCGTTTTGGTATCCCTGACTGTTTAGTGTTCGATAACGCCTCTTATTTTTCATCTCTTGAGATGAGTGAGTTTTCTTTAGAAAAAGGAATTAAATTGAAGTATTCTGCCAGCCATTACCCCCAGGGCAATGGATTGGCAGAATCGACAAATAAGAATCTGATTAAAATTATCAAGAGAACGGTAGGCGAGAATTACAAAAACTGGCATAATGTACTGTTAAACGCGATCTGGGCTGATAGGGTAACACCAAATACTACTGTAGGTAACTCTCCCTTTTTTATCATCTATGGAAGAGAAGCAATTCTGCCACCACACATTCTTCTTCCCTCACTACAGCTATCGCAGAAAATACAAGAAGAGGATTGTCCCCCTTTGGAAAACCGAATTAACCCTTTAATGAAACTAGAAGAGGTAAGAGCCCAAGCTAAACATAAGTTAGATCAGCACCAGCTAGTGGTCGAAAGTTGGTTTGATGCCAACTCTGCCTCTGATAGGAATTTCGAAGTAGGTGACCTTGTCTTGAAATGGGACAAACTGCATGAGGGGAAGGGAGAGCACACGAAATTTCAGAACTTATGGCTTGGACCGTTTTTAATTGCTGAGAAATTGGGTCCCAGCTCTTTCCGATTGCAGAATCTAGAAGGGCAGTCTAACACCTATTCGGTGAAAAGATATTTCGCTTGATGACAACTCTTTGTATATTATGTAAATATTCTGTTTTTTTTTGCTTTTCTTTTACTGTTTTGGTTTTGATTTTTCCTTTGCACTTATCAGTTTCTGTTTTTTGGAATACACATACCTGAATTTTGGAACTGTTCAGACAAAGAAAACAGAAAGTTCTTTCACTGAAATGACTGCTAAAAAATTGTGTAAACATCAATTATATACTTTTGAAATTTACATCTGTGTTGAGAAAAGATTGTTGTTTGAAAGAAGTTAACTGATTTCTATCTGTGAGTAAATCCTGTCACAATCATCCATTATCTTTTTACGCTGTCCCTATTCCTTAAAGGAACGAATCAGAAAGATGTCTCCCTACCTTAGAAGGTTGGTTTTGTAAATAAACCATCTCTGGATCTTAATGAAGGACAGTTCTAAATTTTTTTGTTGAGGTCTGTAAAAATATGCTAAAATATCATAATTTTCAGCATCACCTCGCTCAACTATATATTGTTAAAAAACAAAATAAATTATTAAAAGAGTTGTGGGAAGTGATTGTAAACCCGTCGGGATGCTGAACAGGTCTACTGGTAGCGGGTAAATGCATGCATGACACCAAGACAACTTCGTCGGGGTACTGAACAGGCCCGCTGGCAGCGAAGCAATGTCGGGTATATGAAAATTTGCAAATATGAAACCTCTGACCTTAAAATGTCCTTTATTTTGATCTGGAACTTCTTGGTAGGATACAAATATCAAAGTGGGTTAAATGGAAACCCTGTCAAGTCTATGGATGCCTGCTAGCAGCAGTGGCTCTGTCAACAGTATTGGAGATTTTATTTTTAATATCATGGCTCGCTTGTCTTAAGACTGCTATCAGTTTTCATCCTTTAAACACTACTGGAATATTTGATCATTGATGATGTTTAAACAATTTTTTGGTTATTTTTGTTGGAATTATTCCTGTTATCCTAATCTGAATTTGTTCTTTTGGCAGAGATAACTTCTTCTACCAGTATGTCGCCATTGTTGGTAGCCAATTCACATTTTTATCCTATCCTTATAAGTTGCCTACACCAATGTTTTGCAACCCTTGTTTTTGATCGCAATCTTTGAATAAAATGACACTATTATTTCATGCATTTGCACACCTGCCTTTGTTCTCGTTTTCATGACTGCAAGTGTGAAAAATTTGATTTCGAAGTCACATTAAAATCATCACTAGATTATTATGGTACTCTTGTCTATGTGTTCATTGCATTTCCAATTTGATTATAGTCGCACAGTTGGCGAGACTCCAAGATCCTTACTCATTTGGCATTCTTTAATTGTTAATATGATTTCATTTTACAAGATTGTGATGATATTATAATGAATGTCATTGAGTCCTTAATACATTGGTGGTTTGATGTTTTATAATCTTTCATCGATTTCCTTGACACATTGGTTTCAGGAAAACACATTGACGTTTTGGTTAGACCCTTGGTGTTGATTTCGAATTATTGTTTTGATTTTAAAACTATGCAAACACTATGCTTATGCAAATTTTTGGGTCGATTTACCATTGATTTCATTGATTGTTTGAACGACATTTTTTTTAGCATATGAAATAGTGATTGGAATCGCTATATACGCCGTCGGTTGTACATTGGGAAATGACTGTTTTTCATGGGCTGATCTAGCTCCACCACCCTCGTACATTCAGGCATTAATGCCTTCCCCCTATCTTGGGTTAGCTCTGTTTGATTTTCAGGGAAGTCTGTGAGTTATTCGATCCTATGAATACCCTGTTCAAAGCCTTGCCCGTTCACCCGGCTCACCGTGTGCTCCCGTCTATGGCACCTGTGGTGTGCATAGAGCCAAATGGAAGCCAAACACTCCTGCTGTTCGACAATGCTCGAAAGGATTTGGAAAATGGTGGTTGGCTGGTATTTATCCAAAGGTTTGAGGGTTTCAACCTTTCGGTTGCCCAACAATTCACCCTCACCTTTGACGGATGCAGGGCTAAGGTGGGAGACATATAGCTCGAGCTCAATGAGGAATTCCTAAGCTCAGCTATAGGATTACCAGTTATGGGGAAAAGGTGGTTTAAAAATTCCAAAGTAGACGAGGTGTCGTGGCCACTCCTATTCACATCAAGGAAGATTGTTTCCTGTGATAGAGGTATGCCTATCACTACCCTCAAACCCAGGTGGCATGATCTTTTGGCAATGGTTAAACAGTTTGTGACCTGCGAAGGTCGGTATGGCTTGGTATTTCTGTATCATCTCCAGTTATTGATGAGTTTTATAGGCTACCCTTTGAATATGCCACATTATCTCTTGCGTAGTCTGTACAATATGCCTAAAAGATTCAAGTGTGAGAAGGTTGATAGCAGCCTTTTCCATCATGGCTTGATCAAAGTTATTATCGTCCACCATTTGAGCCTTAGCGGTGACTGTTGGCAAGCCTTCCTATCTAGGAATGGATTTGCCACTTCCGAGTCTGTCCAAGTGGACAAGGTTGTTGTTACAAAAACTCTGGTTGGGCCAGCCATGCCATTTCATATCCTTCTACCCCCTGTCAAACCCTCAGATTCCCCTGACATCGACCTACCCGATACCGTAGCCAACCCGTGTGCTAAAAACAAGACTAAGGCCGTCAAGAGGCCTGTGATGAAGAAAGATATAAGTGATACTATTTTCAACAGTAAGGGGAATAATAATGCACGATGGATATCCAGATGTGCTAGGAACAAACCCAAGCAAAACGTCGACCAAAATCCCATAGTGCTGAGTGAGGACTCAGACTCCGATATTGAGCATTTCCTAGCTGAAGAATATCCATATTCTCATGGCCTTTGCTCTAAGGAACCCTATGATTATGTCTCTAACTTACCTCCGTGCCTCAAGAACGATCCTAACTACCCGGGGATCAAGCTGCACAAGGAAACCCCTGGTAACTTGAACAAACCCTGACCTGTGATGCCAAAGCTTGATCAATCACCATGTACCCAATGTAATGCTTGGATAGAATGTTATTACACCGACGTTCCCCTGTTGCAATAAAAGATCAAATCATTAGAGGAATGGGTGATAGTGCTGGTGAAGGAGAACGACAGGCTACAAGCCAACGAGAAGAAACAAAAAACCACTGGTTCAATTGTCTTCAGAAATGTCTAAGCAACAACGGCCTTTGTCAATTCAAAATGATCATGAACGAGTTATTTTCTGATTGCCCAGGTATGTATTTCCATATTGATTTTGTTTTATGAGTTGGTTCGAATTAATATAACTGATTGGATTTTCTTTCAATAGCTCTATTTGCTTTGATAGATTCAAAATGATTCTGTTACTTTCGTTTTACCAAAATAATTTCGTTATGAATCATGAGTGGGAAATTTTTTTGCTAAACTCAGACACAGCTACGATTTAGTTAAAACAATTTTATTGTTCTCAGATTAGTATAAGCGATTGATTTGTTTTGATTCTGTTTGGTTCACTTTGAAACAATTCTGTTCGTTTGAATTAATATATTCGATTGGTTTTTCTTTCGATTAGTGCTGTTTGTTTTTAATAAATTCAAAACAATCATGTTGACTTTGATTTACCAGAAACGATTCTGTTTCATTTTGAATAAACATCTTCGTTTGGATTATGATTGCATTCAATTCGTATAAAAGATTTGTTTACTAAAATCATGTAGCAGTGTTTTGATTGATACAATTTTGCTAAACGATTGTGTCGGCCCCAAATTGGTTCGATTCATTCCTGTTTGATTTGATTCACAAACAATACTACGTGCCTTGAATTAGCATGAGTTGGATTAGATTCAAAGTTAGATTTGATACGACTCTGTCAGTTTGGACTTAAACGATTCTGTTGAGTGTTGGATTGACTATATTAAATTATTATTAGAGATTTGCTTGATATTTGTTTAGGGTCTGTTTCAATTGAAATAGATTCAAACAAGATTTCATTTACTATCGATTAGCATAAAAGTTGTGGTTTAAACGATTTCATTTGTTTCAATTTGCATACAAGTTTTGGTTTGATGTGGCATGAATGATTCACTCTGTTTGGAATTAGAAATTAAAGATTTGGTTTAATAAGTCGAATAGAATTCTGTTAAGTTTTGGATTGATTTTAAAACGATTCTATGCTCAAATTAGACCAGCTATAGAATCACAAGATTCTGTAGCTAGTCTTAAAATTTAAATTTTTGTTATTTTTACAAATAAAATATCATCTAAACTTGTCTATTCTTGTCCACTTTCAGGTGTATACAAATTTCAATGACCAATGGGATGTGCTATGGCAGTTTAGGAGATACTTTTGTGATAGGTTGTTAGCTTTAGTTAGGAATAGAGACTTGGGAGATTATCCCCAGATTTTTTGTAAACTGTTTTTGATAATTCCCATAGGGATGTTTTACCCTGTGGTCTTTAAATACTTGTTATTTTTTTGTAATGGACCCATCATCATCACTGTTGGGAGAACCAGACTATGGATTTATAATACAGACTGGGATGAAAGTTGATGTCTTGTAACAACTTTAGCTTTCAATATATCAAACTTTTATTTCAAGTTTTCTTCATACCAGTTTGCAATTAATTATCGACTACTTTAGCTATCGTATTTCTTTGCAAGTTGATGTGATTGGTTTATGTGCCATCCATATATATTCTCTCTTATTTTAAAAAATATAGAAATTACTTTGTTTCAATTTAGTGAATTAAATATTTCTCTTCTTCGTTAATTGAATCAATTTGTACAAATCTTTGCACACAGATTTATCTAAATGTGATGATTTGTAAATTATAAGATTGTTGTCTTTTCTTTTTATGTCTTGTTTGTCCTAACATTTATATTTGAAGAGCACTGCTTCTTTTTGTTTACGAGAATTTTGTGGAGAATCTAGTGCGGGTTTCCTCCCACCGAACAACTGAATCAACTATTGTATACAAGACAAACCTGAAGCGTTACTTCAGATCAGTTTGCTATTTGTTATTTAATAGTTAATTTATTAGTGTTATTTAAGTAGTTTAGATAGATATATATAGTTTAGATTTATAGTTAGGATTATAATTTTAGTTGCTTAGCTTAGATAGTTTTTATTTAATTTCTTTCTCATAAAATTATTAAAATAAAAAAATAATAGTTTCGCTGTCTCAGGATAGTTTACAAATGATTTTTGCAGGTTTTGATTTAAATCTGTAATCTGTAAATATTGTATATTTGTAATTGGATTTAACTTTGTTGATAATTGAACATTTAATTTTATAGAATTATTGCTATATAGCATAGATAATAGACTGCATATATTTATTTCAGATTTGTTTATTAGTTTGCTTTAATTTTTGTTTTCTTTAGATTAGTTCCTTAGTGTAGTTTTCTTTCATTTTCCTAGGACTTAGATCGGCCAACGGAGCCGCTAAATCCGCCAGGGTGGATCATCCCAAACGACTTGGGTTATTTAGACAACCCCGGACCGGATCTACTCTTCCAGTTAGCGAGCGTTCATTTTCGCCCGTCAACACCATGGCAGTCACTTTCAGAACAAAACGATGACCAAGTTAACATCAAAGCTTGGGTTGAGGTAGGAACATTCATTACATTACTACCCCCAAGCGAATGGTCAGGTGGAAGCTGTAAATAAATCTCTTAAAACCATTCTACAAAAAATGATCAATTCAGCCAAGTTAAATTGGCATTTGATGTTATATTTGGCATTATGGGCTTACCGAACTTCTGTTAAGACTGCAACCAATTTCTCACCTTTTCAACTCATTTATAGGCTTGAATCATTCTTGCCTATAGGATGCCAGATCCCATTGTTAAAGTTGGTAGTACAGTTGTTGCCAGATACTTCACCACTTGAAGAACAATTACTATACCTCAAATAACTCAATGAACAACGTCATGATCCGGCCTTGTCTAACTAGGCTCATAAACAAAAAGTCAAGTGTCAATATGATTGATTCATTCATCCTCGTATTTTCTCTAAAGGCGACCTTGTCTTGGTCTATGAACAAGATAAGTACCCCTTGGGGGCACGTAGGTTCAAACCCATGTGGTTCGAACCTTTTATCGTGAAAGAAGTACTTCAAAAGGGTGCTTATCGTCTGGTGGAATTTGAGGGAAATGTTTTGGCGGAGCCTAGAAATGGGCTCTACCTCAAGAAGTATTACTCATAGGTGGGTCACCTTGGGTGAATTTTTGTAACATATGTATAGTCTTTGTACTATTACTTTTTGTTTTTTTGGTTTTATGGACATGTCATTTTTGATGTCATATTTTTCATTGTGGCAGATGTCAAGTGAATCAGAGGTGTTCATTGGATTTGCATATGATGCTAGCCAACACACTCAGAGGCTTGCCTCCGCAGATTGGGTGATTTTCACACCTCAGGGCTAGTTGCTATCTTCAGGAGGTATATGTTTAGGTGACACCACAAACAATGTCATCAAATACAATGTAGTTATTGAGTTACTTTGTGATGCTTTGTCACTTGGTATCTCTCACCCTCGGGTCTATTTAGACACTTTGCTGGTTGTGTCTCAGTTACATGGAGTCTACCATGTTCATGATACTACTCTACACTGACGATTCCTTAGGGTACATCTCTTAGAACAAAGCTTTGATTATATTACATATTTTCATGTTCCTAGGAGATTAAATCAAGTTACAAATACTCTAGCTAATCAATTATTAGATTGCCATCTTGCACACATATAATAAATACACACAGATGCACATGTAAATACATTCTTAAATTAGATGTAATCCATAAGAAATAAAAAGACATAAAAATCCATATAAAATATCAAAAATTTTAGAGTACATGGGTGGGCGCAAGCGCCTCGAAAATATGTCCAGTAAAGAGTCACGGAGCTTATGCCCTAAAAAATATACAAATAGTGCCCTTGACATGTAAGAAATCCAATCTAACTAAGGATGGGGTCTATTGGCTCTGTTATAATGATCAATGGCGTTTTCCAAATGCTGAAAAATTTGGACCCATGTTTGTGGTGCCCCCACTACATGAGGCAGCATAGATGGCGACATATCCTCGATCTCTGCCATGGGGACTGTATGAGTGAGTGAGGTAAAGTTCTTCTCTACCCATATTGATACTCTCTCAACCTCTCCAGCTAAAGGTCCCCCTACTGCTACTGGTCCACCAGCTGCAGCTGGTCCTACCTCTGGTCAAGGACATCGGTTGTTCCTCACGAAGTCTGCTGGATGCACTGGCCCCACATCTGCACATAACACATACTTAATTGTCAGATACTTTGGTATATACAAAAAATGATATAGATAAAAAACATAAAAATTAAATAAATTTGAAAAAGAAATAAAAAAACAAAGCATACCTAACTCTCCTCATACCACTCCGGGAGGTACACCCATGTCAGGGTGCCTGGAAAAGTCAATTCTAGCATAATGATAGTCCTCTATCATCAGAATTTGTCGAGACCACCAGTCGAAAAAATTGTCATCAAAGGCCTCAATAGTCCTCCCTCCCCCCTGTTGCGGCAACAACACCGCCCATCTGTTTACTGCTAGAGAAGAGGCTATATGCCCTCGTACTATCTCCCTCAGGCTAAGACTCGGTACTCTCTCAAAGAAGAAAGAAAAAATAATAGTCCCAAACCCAAAGTTCTTTTTCCTTCGCATGCTACACTCTGTAAGTTGCCTCTTCATGCATTATAATAAAGTGGTACTCTAGTAAAAAACTTGTGCATTTAAGCATTGAATTGCACAATTCATGTGTGCTCGGGAAGCCTGATGCAAAGCTGTGGATCCTATAATTCGCCCAATAAGAAAAACTATCACTTTTAGTGATAGGTCTGAGATCTTGTTTATTGGCACCTGAGTGCCCATATTATTTGTACCGGCTTCACAATGGAGTCCAATCAACTCTGCTATATTGTGTGGCCCTGAGGGAAAAGTGCGAAAATTGACTGGTTCCCCTCTCCTTGAGAAGCCAGTCAAAAAGTAAATATCCTCAGTCGTTGGAGTCAACAACTATCCCTCAAGCATAAAGGCCTCTACATCAATATTCCAATAATAAACTAATGCATTCAATAGCCTAGGTTGTGCCCACATGAAAGGACATTGGAAGAACTTTAACAAGCCACATTGCGCCAATGTGGCAGTAGCAGAAGGCTCCTAACCGACCAAAAAATCAATATCCTCATTCTCCCACTCCCTCCAGTGAACATACATCCTACAATTAACAAGTCCAGGGGGGATTAGTCTTTGCATTCTTTAAATTTTTCTTATCTTAGAGGGTATTGTTGGCCCTCGACCAAGTTTTGAGGAATACTTGGTCATAGTTGACCGTTTGGTACTTCGACTGCTTGTCAAAGATGGAGCACATGGCGAAGTAGAGATCACGAGATCTCGCCACCTTTTGTGGAACATTTTTGGGAATATTGTAACGGGAAAGGGATGTCGGCCCTTGTTTAGGCCTTTTTCTATGTATAAATAGAGGTCTAGGCCATGTAAGAAATGATGCCTTGTCTAGTTGATGGCTTAGTGCATAAGTTGGATCTATGTGATCAGAAGTTTGTGTGACTGTAAGAGCTATGTGCATGCTGTAATAAGTGTTGAGTGCACAGAGTGTGAGAAGGCTTAGTTCTTGTATCTACCTGGGGAAAGAGGATCTAGTGAGCTACACAAATCTCTTGTCCTATGCGGGGTAGGATCTTGAAGGCTCCATGCTGTAATTGTTTGACCAAGATAATATAAAGAAGACTTTGTGGATGTAACCCTAGGGTGGGGGTGAACCATGGTAACTCTGTGTATTGTGCCGATGTGTTTGTCTCTCTCTTTCTAAGTTCTCTAATATGTTTAGATAGATCTATTGATTCTTTGTGCTTATGAGATATGAATGCATGCTAGATATGATACATAAGATGCTAAGTGCTTAATCTATTGAGTATAACTATTTTATCATTACTAAGTGTTAGATATGAGTAATTACTGCGGTGCTCTGTGCTTTCTGCGAAGTGTATTAATGAATGTATATTAGGAAATAACTGATGCTAAGTGCACTTTAAGAAAGGTAATCACATATCTGTGTCCCAGCTAAGGTTGAAGACACCTGAGTCCTGCAACCACCCCTACCTCTACCACAGGTGAGACTTCATCTTCTTCGCAAGTGTTGTTGAAAGGGTCGGTATTTAGGGCTTTGTTGGTGTTCTCTTGAGCGTTGAACCCTAGGTCTGCCCCTGTGCCAACAAATGGTTCCATTGCCGGGACTTGGAACTATGATTGTTGGGAACTGAAGAAGAAGAAGCTTTGTGTGAAATAAGCTCTGTGCATAGATCTGTTGCCCTAGTGCGCAGTGTTCTGTTTGACCTGTGAATATTTGTGCCAAGAAAGAAAGGTCATATTTGAAGAAGAGAGGTCAAATCTGAAGAAAAGGAAGTCAGATCTGCGAAGAAAGAGGTCAGATCTGCAAGAAAAAGGTAAGATCTGTAAGCTCTGTGCTTTGATAAAGGTAAGAATAGTTAAAAGTCTTAGATCTGGAAGCTTTGTGCTCTGTAGAAGTAAGATAAGTGAAATTTGTGTTTCTAGAGCATGGATCTAGGTATTTTTGATAGATTCTATCCTAGCTTGAAAACTAGGGCATTGTTAGATGAAAGAAAGTTTGATATGAATAGATATGATAAGTATAGTGATAGATATGTTATACCTGTGCATAGAAAGAATGTCTGGACTAACAAGTGGATGCAGGATCCTAGATTTTTTTTTTGTAGGATAGCTTCCATGATCATGGTGCGCAGTACAGAAGAAGTTGGGGATCATTTAAGAGAAAGAGAGGATTAATCCTCTGTTATAGTTGCAGAAGACTGGGACATATTGCTAAGGATTGCCCTAGTAGGAGATCTAGTTGCCTCTATTGTAAGGATATGGATCATGAAGTATTGGATTTCCCTAGAATGATTTCTAGGCTTGAGAAGTTGAATATGGAACAAGCAAACCCTGAGGGAGATCAAGAGACCAAGATTATAGCAGAAACTCATAAAGAATTAGAAAAGATATTACTACAGATTAAAGATACCTTAAATGACCACCGACATGTTAGGTTATCAGAGATCTTCAAAGCAAAGGATAAAATCGAAGCAAGAATAGGAGACTTTGACATTGATTGTACTCTTGATGAAGAAACACAAGTGAAAATTATGCTAGAAAGAAATTGGGAAGCTATAGGAAAGCCTGTCATGACCCCTTCCCTAGGAGGAACAAGTTTCTTCAGAGGAAAGCTAGTAAAACTATGTGGAAGGTTCGCTCGAAAACCTATGACTATCAATGGAAATTCGACAGAGGAAGACATTAAGATCATTAAATTTGTTGAAGACAATGCCCCGTTTACTATGTTACTTGGTAAACCTTGGATTGAGAAAGATCAATCCAGAAAACATGAAGCAAAAAAGGACCTAGAACAACAGAGACAAGAGTTAAGAGACTTCATGACTAGAAGGATCGCGCAGTTGATTGAAGAATGAGAGAACCAATCAAGGGTTCTTGACCCCAAGAACTTGGATGATGAAGTTGACAGAATGCTAGAAGAACCCCATAGGACAGAAAAATATGTTGGACAAGATATACCCATGGATCTGAAGAAAGAATCTCAACACTGCGAAGTTACCAAGCCAAGAGAAGAAAATAATCAGAATGAAAAAAGGATGATCGAGATGAAGCTCACTGGGAAGAAGGCTATAAAACTAATGAAGAAGAAATCAAATTTGGGAAAATTACATAACATTCCATAAGAAACCCCGCAGAAGGAAAACCTTTCGAATTTGAGCTTCGTCGGGATAGTAGAACAACGAAATATGGCACTTCACCATGTCAAAGTAATATAACCATTAGAAGAAGATATATCCATTCTGTTGATGGCCCGAATGGATCGAAAGAAAGTTATGACCTGTTACCTAATCGTTAGACTACGCCATAACGGACAGATCAAGAGTTAATGGACCCTCCTATCCATTGCAAGCAGTCCGTTACAACTTTACTTACTTATTTCATCACCCTCTTTCACAGAAGATTAAAGAGGCCTATGGAAATGTTGAAAAAGGCATGTGAGGTTACAAGGTAACCTCTATTGACAGTGGCATAGTGCACCTCACCTGTCAGATGATTGCAGAAAAGTTAGTTCACAAGAACATACCGACGCAAGTATTTGGGTTTGTAGATGATCTCGCAGGAAAATGCGTAGAAGGAGTCCAAATGAATTGGTTGAAGTACTTAGCAGATCAACTCAAATTAGATTGCAGAGAAGCGCAAGACCAAGGATATGAGTTCCACTTCAGCTGGCTTTTCATCCTGATCACCTTCATAGCATGGGAGATGCTGGAGGATGCCATTTTTCCTGAAACCCTACCGTTTGAACCATTGGCTGCGAAGTTCAGTACATTATGGTACACGACAGATATGAACAGGAAATGGCAGTCGAATACCCTTTTTCACAGATACTACATCCAATTGAATACCGCGATACAAGCAACACTTCGCATTACTCCGAACACACTCCACAGATTCAGACCCTTAATGAAGTTCAATGCAGAACACCACTTCATATACCTAACTCCCCGCACTGATGAGCACTAGGAACAACTGCGGTCCTATTATAAACTGATAGAAGAAGACCTTGAAGAGATCACCAAGGAATGAATGGTGGAACTCCTCATTGCAGCAGATCCAACAGATATTTTAGATATCAGTGTTGGATTACTGAGAGGGGGGGTGAATCGGTAATAAGGTCAGTGCCGACCTTTTTAAAGGTCAGTGCCCCCTCAAAAAACAAAAAGAAATTATTAAATGATGTATTTAAATACAAGAGGGGTTAGTGTGTACTTACTTGGTCTAAGCGGAAGTTCATTTCGTCCACTGAAGCTCCCAGAATCAATTCTTTTCACAAAGGGGTATTTTTGGCTTTTACTCAATTTATCAATTTGCAATAGTGATAATGAGATGTCATCTTCTATTTATAGACTTTTTGGGCCACTTTTTGTCATTTTTTGGACCCTTGTGTCATTTTTTCTAAATTAAACATCATGTAGTATGGTTCAGGAGTTTTCTATGGATTGTCACGATAAATGTTACTTTGGGTATTGCAATTTTTTTTGGAGATTTGGGTCCTTTTAAAGGTCCTGTGGTAAAAAGTCATTTTTCCAACTTGTTGCATTTAAGTTAGAATTCCACATCTACTTTCTGCATCTCATTGTCTTTATCACTACGTGATAGGATCGATCCCACTGATTTGTGACATGGAACCATCATTGCTGCTTTAGAGGTGTCGTATTTTAGTGGTAGAGCCTACCTTAACATGGATTCCCTAGGTAGATCCTGGTTGTATTTTGGTGTCCATGCCGTCACTAATGACTATAGGCTCGAGAGTCCTTATTAGTTTATCCTGATAATGATTTTGAGCCTCATTTGCATGATGCATTATCACTCTTGACCTCACCCTTGGGACTCCTAGAACATAACAGGTCTTCTTTTAAGCCCTTTTCAAACCCTCTAAAAATGAAAAGATTGTCGAGAAATCTTGTTGACCTTCACGCTCACTAAACTGAAATTTGAAGTCACATTTATCTGGCGGTAGTTTACCCCTTTTTCGGTCCGGATGGTCAACTGTACGAACACAAGTATACTCTAGGAGATTCAGTTCCCTAGAAGAGTATTCTCATGTATGATTTTAACCCTTTTTTGGGCCCGAGGGACTAAATTTACAAAAAAGTAACCCCCACAGAGTCCATAGTTAAGCTCTTTTCAGACTCCCTAAAATTGAAAAGATCATTGAGTGACCTTATTCTTTCACACTCGTTAAATTGGTCCAGAAGAACATTTCTGACGGAGTCCATAGTTAATCTTTTTTCAGGCTCTTTAAAAGTGAAAAAATGGCCGAGTGATCTTGTCTTTATCACACTAGTTAAAATGGTTTTGAATAGACGTCTAGTTGGTGCTAGTTTACCCCTTTTTGGAGCCAACTAGACTATCTTCGAAAAAGGTACCCCAGTGGAGTCTCCTTTTACGTTTTTTTAGACTCTCTAAATATAAAAAATTGTTGAGCTTACCTTCTCTGGGATCATTAAAATTACATCGAAGGACGTTACCATTGTGTGTCTTATTAATCGCGTTTGCATACCTGCATCTTTGGCCTAATGCTGGCTCCATGTTTCTCTCAACTGAACCATCTGAAGAATGCCTTATACGCAAGCCCTATAGCACTTTGCCTCTGTGTCTTGACACCTTTGGCCCATGGAGTATTTTTCCTGAGTGTCCTTTTCCTACATATGTCCCTTTGCCCTAAGCATCCATGTGTTCCGTTCTCTTGGAACTAGTATGTCTGTGACACTCTACCCTCCTTTGTAACGTAGCATTCTTTTATTCTTTTTCAAGATTTCCAAAATTATTGAAAAAGAAAAAAAAAATCAAATAGACCCCAAAAAGAGGAAGGGAAAAGTATTTTTTTTTTATTGGCAACACAATGCGTCGCCCTTGGGAAAATCACATCCTTTTGTTTGTTTGTCAAACCCTAGGATTTAACATGACCTTAGGAAGTTGTTCTCGCTACATAGAGCTGTGTCCTCCTCCGTTTGGTTATTCTTCCAAACATATGGAGAGTTTGTGGTGCCTCCTGCATAGTGAACTTACGTCAAACTATCATGCTGCCTGAGTCTGATCTTTTGTCGTGTTATTTTCCAAGGGAAGTTATTACCAAGCTTGAGTTTCCCCCCTTTGTAGGTTGTTTCTTACCCTTATGCCTGGTCATCTCGAAATCCCAATCAAGTCTTTGTTCGAAATCCATGAAGCCCTCAACCTGATCATCAAAATCCTCTAGTCCATTCTTGACAAGCCGTCGAAGACCTATGGGTAGTGAATTCGTACACTCATATTACACTACTACCCGAGTTGTGAAGATTTTGAAGCTGTTGCTCAAGCTTTGAAGGCCTCATCTCTAGCCATCGGGCCTTATTCACTTCTTGAAGATGGATACTATGCATGTATATCTTTTTGATTTCGAAATGTAGATCCGTTGTGTATTTCTCGCGGCTATACTTTATATAGTTATATGACATGGATATACAATGTATTTGATTGGTAGCCATGATTTTATTTCATTCTGAGCATGGGTATGCCTGCCTTGGTGAGACAATTGCTATTTTGTAGATGTAACCTCCCGAATTTTGGTTCCTGGGCTCACTTGTTTAGTACGTTGGTGAAGATTAATAATGTATTTGGGCCATCATATGCTATTCTCCACTGCTAAACAACTTCTTAAAAAAACTCTTTTCAAAGGCATGCATGCCCTGCTCCACTACTGCACGCATGTGTATGCTGGCTGACCCACTATAGCCCCGTGTATACCTAAAAAGCATGAAAAATGGAAATTTGCATATGAAACACACAGTTTTGGGTAAGTTAACTAAACCGTTTGACCACCCATAGCCGGTCACTTGACCAAATACCTATCCCTTTCTAGCCTATAAAAGAAGGGCTAGGGGTCCCATTTGGAAGGAGGAAAATCATAGCAAAGAAACTATACCCGATTTAGTATTCCCCTTGCCCCAACCTTTTGCAACTATTGTGTAAAGAGAACCGTAGACAGAAGAAGTTGGAGCACATTTGAAGAGGAGCCCAGGACTAGATTCGAGGAGCAGTGGCCAATCTCACTATTGTAAGGTTACTCTTGTGAGATTAATAAAAGAAGTACTTTTCTCGTCCCACCACATGAGATTGTCAATATTTAAATTTGATTATATTTTGATAGAATCTCTAACCCATTAGTTTATAGATTATATGCATGTGGAGTTTTTTGTTTGTCTTTTATGAATGCAGTTCAGCATTGGGAGGAGAGTTGCAGTCAAGGAGCGACCAAGCATTAACGGGATCGACATCAAACATAGAAACTAAGGTATAGTAACTTGATCTCTTTAACCTTGTATTTGCATATGCATAACATGGTTTATGATTGGGATGTTGGTAAGAAGTAGGAGACTTTAGGTCATTTGCGCATGCATGATAAAATCCTTAATGCTAGTCCATAGGAGGGATTTCCCACCCACAACACTATCATTGACCTATATGAACTTTTATCAACATTAGGTGAGTCATCATCCTTGCTTAATTTGCATCTAGTAACCATAGGTATACCCACAGGTTTAGAATCTTCCATTTGAAACCTTTTCAACATTTCTCTTAGATATTTTTCTTGAGAAAAAAACATTCCTTCAGACTTCTGAGTAATTTGCAGACCAAGAAAAAATGACATTTCCCCTATCATAGACATTTAAAACTCAGACTCCATGGTAGAAGCAAACCATTGTACCAATGAATAATTATTACATCTGAAGATGATGTCATCTACATAGACCAACATAATGAGCAAGTCATTACCCTCTATTTTGATATATAGAGTTTTTCAACTGTTCGTCTCTTGAACCCTTTGTCTTGGAGATACTTATCCAGTCTGTAATAGCAGGCACAAGGAGCTTGTTTTAACCCATATAAGGCTTTCTTCAGCTTGCATACTAGGTCAGGATTATCTGTCAGTTAAAAACCCTTTGGTTGTTCCATATAAACTTATTCTTTTAAATCTCCATTTAGAAATGATGACTTAACATCCATTTGATAGACTTTAAACCTTTTATGACAACCATAGGCAAGAAATATTATGATCGCTTCTAGTCTTGCTACTGGCACAAATGTTTCATCAAAATCCAGTCCTTCTATTTGAGCATAGCCCTTATAGACCAATCTTTCTTTGTTCCTGACAACTTGTCCCTTCTCATTCATTTTTTTCTTAAAGATCCATTTGGAACCAATGATATTTTTACCTTCATGTCTAGGAACCATCTCCCACGTATTGTTTTTCTCAATCTGATCAAGTTCATCATTCATGGCTTTAACCCAATCGTCATCTTTGCTAGATTTATTAAAATTCTTGGGTTCCAGCGTGGATATGAAGGCTATATGTGATTGTTTGGTGTTTTTGATTATCTTTCTCTTGGTTTGTACACCTTTTTCTTTTTCACCAATTATCTGACTTGCAGGATGATTCTTTTGAGTGATTCTGGAGGAGGAATTTGATGTTGTCTGCTGATTTGAGTCTGTTTGAATATTTGCATCTTCATCTGGCTAATATTTTTCTTATTCTGATTCTTGGACCTATTCAGCTTCAACTTCATCTATATCCTTTGTTGTTGATTCAGTATTGTTCACTTCTCCTACTGGGATTCCTTCATCAACTTTTATGTCAATATAGTCAACCAATCTATGCAACCTCTTATTATAACATCTTTATCCTTTACTGTTTGTAGCATACCCTAAGAATATGCCTTCATCATCCCTGTCATCATACTTGCCAAGGTTTTCATCATTATTCTTTATGTAACACTTACTCCCAAAGACTTTGAAGTGTTTGATTGAAGCAGGTTTCCCATACCATAGTTCATAAGGTGTCTTGTCAATGTGTGGTCCAAGGTGGGATTTGTTAAGAACATGGACTACTGTGTGTATTGCTTCTACCCAGTAGGTTTGACCAATGTTCTTCTCATTCATCATTGACTTGACCATTTGCTGCAATGTTCTGTTTTGCCTCTCAACTACTCCATTTTGTTGTGGAGTTCTTTGGATTGTGTATTCTCTCTTGATCCCATGTTTATCACAGAATTCCTTGAACTCACTTGACATAAATTCACCTCCTTTGTTTGATATTACTACCTTTAACCTCTTGTCTATTTGATTCTTAGTTAAATCCTTAAATATTTTAAATTTCTCAAATGCTTCAGCTTTTTCCTTGAGAAAGGAAACCCAATTAAGTCTAGAGTAATCATCAATGATCAACATGAAGTAGTTTTCTTTCCCCGTGCCTTCCTGTCTTTATGGTCCTCATAAATCCATATGAACTAGTTGGAGTGGTTTCTTTGTTGAAGTAGAGCTCTTGGATTTAAAATGTGTCCTGGTTAGCTTTCCTACTTGGCAGGGTTTACACATAGAATCTTGTGGCTTTGATATTCTTAGAAGATCTTTTACTGCCTAAATATTTTTTAGATTGACCAAAGTTTAGATTTCAAAGTCTCCTATGCCATAAACAACTCTCATCATGTTTTCTTAGATGACACTCTTCTCTATATTCTTTCAACACATATACATTATTTTCTGTCCTTATGTGCCTTTAGCCACCACTTGTCCTGAGTTTATAGACTTTATCTTGCAGTCCTTGGAAGTGAACACCACTTCACATCCTCTGTCACACATTTGACATACACTGAGAAGATTATGTTTCAACCCATCTACAAACATAACATTCTGGGCTTTTCATTTTCCATTACTTAGACTCACCATCCCTTTACCCTTGATTTTACCTGGAGCATCATTTCCAAAGGTTACGTTTCCTGATTTTCTTTCAATTAGAGATAGAAACTTACCTTTGTCTCCCACCATATGTTTGGAGAAACCACTGTCAATATACGAGGGGTTCTGTTGTCTTTGGGTTGATAGCACTATTCCACACTTGTCATTTTCTTTTATCTTCCAAACCTTGACATTTTCAGCAGAGGGGTTCAAATCTGGCCTGTATTTCCTTAAGCGACAGTCTGCAACTTTATGTCCAAAATTATGGCAGGTGTAACATTCTGGTTCATTGAATAAAGTATCATAATGATTGTTATGCTTAACCTGTGTCTTTTTCCATCCATCACATTATTTGCAGTCTGTGATTGTTTGTTACTTGGCTGTCTCATTCTTTATTGCGACAGATATCTATTCCTTGAATATTTTGATTGCTCATATTTAAATCTTAAAGAACAGTTTATAGCATTGTGACCAAAGTTAGAATAGAAATAACAATATCCATAGAAAAATCCTTTGTACCTGGAAAATGGTTGTTTTCTTTGAGAAGGTCAATTTCTTCCATGTTGATGATTTCTTTGAACATAGAGTACATTATTTCTCTGATTTATAGTTTTAGTTCTGGTACCTCTTTCGTTACTCCTGCTGGGTAGCTGATTATCTTCTTTTGTTTCAGCAGGTTTTTTTTTGTCACTAGTGGTAGATTTGACAAACTTGATGGGTTCTTTGTTGCTTGTCTGATCACTACTTGATCCCTCTTCATAACCCATACCTATTTTCAGATTTGGGTTTATTTGCTGATTCAAAATGGTGGCCAATTTTTCCGAGGCTTTGATACTTGACAGATTCTGATGATACAAGGCTTGAAACTTCTCCAACTCTTTCATATTTTTCACTACTTCCTTTTCCAGAGCTTCACATATTGCCTTCTTTTCTGATAACTATTGTTTCATAATGTCTTCGATTTTCTTTTCCTCTTCTAATTCCACTTTTAGTGGGACAAAGTCTTCATTAGGTTCTTTACTGCCTTTCTTGAACTGTATCAATAATCATTTTTGTTTTCTCTTCTTAATTCTGAGTCTGTCAATCTCTTCCAGTGTATTGATCAATTCTCCTTCCATATCAACCACAACGTCTTCTTCATTAGCATCACTTCCTGTGATTTTATTATCATAATCTTCTTTGGCCATAAGAATGAAGTCATTTAGTTTATCTTAAATAGAGGAGTCATTGTCTTCATCATCATTGTTTACACAAATACTTTTCTTCTTAAAATTATTCTCTTTAAACAAATTTTTGTGTTTGTGCTTCTCCTCATCATCATACGTCTGATCCTTTATTTTGTGAGGAAATATATTTGAAAAATGACCTATCTTACCACATTTGAAACATTTGAAAGGCAGTTTACCTTTGTATTTTCCTGATCCCTTCTTCAGTCTTCTCACAAATTTTTCTTCAATTTCATCAGGCTCATAATTCTCATTCTTGTCTGCTTTAAATGATGCTTCTTTGGAGTTGGGTTTATCCTTAACTATTCTCATTTCATATACCCGATCCTTTATTTTGTGAGGAAATTTATTTGAAAAATGACCTATCTTACCACAGTTGAAACATTTGAAAGGCAATTTACCTTTGTATTTTCCTGATCCCTTCTTCAGTATTCTCACAAATTTTGCTTCAATTTCATCAGGCTCATAATTCTCATTCTTGTCTACTTTAAATGATGCTTCTTTGGAGTTGGGTTTATCCTTAACTATTCTCATTTCATATGCAGTCAACGTTCCTAGAATTTGATCAAATGCCAAGGATTTTACATCAGTAATTTCTTCTATAGTAGAGACCTTCGGGTTGAAACTATCTGGTAGAGATCTCAAATTTTTTTGAAATAAAGAGGGTTCCTCAATTTTTTCACCAAGTGCTTCCATTGAATTTACCAGTTCTTCAACTCTCAGAAAGTACTTTCCAACAGTTTCATCCTCTTTCATCTTCAACTATTCAAACTGTACTTTGTAGGTTTGAAGCTTGGCATCCTTTACCTTCTCATTACCTTCATAACTGCCAATGCGTTTGTCCCACATTTCTTTGGTAGTTTCTAAGTGCATAACTTTTACAAATTCTACTTCTGCAAGCCCACTCAGGATAGCATTCATAGCCTTAGTGTTGAAGCTAAATTCTATCTTGTCATCCTTATTAGCTAGTACAATTGGCTTTACATAACCAATCTCTAACACATCTTAGACATCTGCACCTAAAGCCATTATGCAGGTTCTAATTCTAACTTTCCAGAAGGTAAAGTTTGTTCCATTGAATAGAGGGGCCTTAGTGGTTGAAGTTCCTTCATGGATTGACATGTTTAAGCTCTAGGATCTACCCTTAGATAAAATGGGCCCGCTCTGATACTGATTGTTGGACAACTGAGAGGGGGGGTGAATCAGTTGTCATTGTGCTTAAACAATTATATCCATTTTTAAACTCATTACAGAACTCTCAATGATGATCACAATAAATAAGCAGTAGAGTATTCAACATCAATCGCACACATGTATAATATAGAGACATATATTCCTGAGGAAACCCATAAAGGGTGAAAACCTCTTCTTCTTTATACGATAATTATTTTCTGTACATTATCATTTTTATGAGCACCAACTCATAATGAGGCTACCAACTCTGTTTTGCAAGCTGCTACTTGTTGAGAGAACCAAATCTCTAGTTTCTCTAGCACCCACTAGAAGAAAGTACTAACTCCATGAATGTTCCAACACCAATTGGATGGAAGACCCAACTTCCAGTCATACAAGAACTGACCTGTATATTAGAGAACCAATGTTCTCCCTTACACCACCCTTCCACCTTGGTTTCTCTAGCTGCAACCAGATGGAAGCTATAACTCCCTACGTTCAAGAACCTTCTTGAAATTATGAGGACAACAATCCTCCCTAGCACCCCCCAACCACCCTGAAATATAAAACTTTACTTTCTTTGAATTTATTACAGTGATTCAATAGTTGTAATTAGCTTATGTTAAGACCTAATATTGGCTCATTACCCCTTAATTGGGGCTTATTATATTAGTAATGTTATTTTATTTATTTCAGCTTTAGGCCATTAGTTGTAATTATACCTCCTAGTCTCCTATATATACCAAGGAGACATTTTCATTTTGAATAATCTTGTACTTGAACATTTAAGTGGGGTAAAAGGAGGTTGCCCCCTCGAAGAGGCTTATTATCTGAAATTATCTCTTTTTCAAGGCATTGAGTACTTTTCCTGAGGTTTTTCTATGCTATATTGATGTTGGGTTCTTAACATATGCTATCAGAGCTCAAGGTCTTGGGGTTTCGCTGCTACAACTGACACACCGTGGAATTTTCACTATAACTTTTTTTCTACAATGTTTCATAAGGAACGACTTGGAGGATATTTAGTAGACGGATCCAGGTAAGTTGGGTTCAAAATTCACCTCCTGAGGCATTATACTTTCGGAGATAAAACCTATACAAGATAGGGTTCTGGAATCATCCTCAAATGAGTCATTGCAGAATTTTCACTATAAACAATTTTCTGTAATGTTTCAGACCCTGAAATCTAGAGGTCATTTACAAAAATTAGTAAGGTATCTGTGGTAAAAGGTTCAGCTTCTGGGCCATCTTAAATTTGTAGATACACCTTGTGTAAGATAGGGTATCTGACTAGTCCTATTGACTAGTCTCAAGAAGGTGTTCCAGGTAAAACAATCATAACTTCTTGCTAAAGTATCCAAATTGAGTGGGACTAGTTTCATTGGATC
>ML792160.1:864784-878043 GCA_009831015.1 Picea engelmannii | reverse complement strand
TGAAAGAAGTTTTGAAGTAGGGGATTGGGTGTTTTTAAGACTACAACCATACAAACAGATGTCCCTCAAGCAAGCCAAGAAGGATAATAAATTATCACCAAAGTACTATGGACCTTATAAGGTGTTGCAAAAGATTGGTACTAGGGCATACAAATTGGAGTTGCCTGCATCTTCATGAGTACACCCAGTTTTCCATGTTTCATGCTTAAAGAAGGTTATAGGTGACAAGATTCCAGTTCAAACTATATTGCTAGAACTTGACGAGGAAGGAAAATCATATTGGAGCCTGAAGCCATCACTGACATAAGAATTCGCCAGCTGAGGAATAGATCCATTTTAGAGTATCTCATTAAATGGAGGAAACTTCCGGCTGAAGATTCCACTTGGGAAGATGAGTCTTTTATACAAAAGCATCTAGAGTTACTCAAGCATTGTGGACAACACTTGTCTCAAGGGGAGGGGCATGTTAAGCCCTAATATTGGCTCATTACCCCTTAATTGGGGCTTATTATACTAGTAATGTTATTTTATTTATGTCGGCTTTAGGCCATTAGTTGTAATTATACCTCCTAGTCTCCTATATATACCAAGGAGACATTTTCATTTTGAATAATCTTGTACTTGAAAATTTAAGTGGGGTAAAAGGAGGTTTCCCCCTCGAAGAGTCTTATTATCTGAAATTATCTCTTTTTCAAGGCGTTGAGTACTTTTCCTGAGGTTTTTCTATGCTATATTGATGTTTGGTTCTTAACAGCTTACCGAGCTTATCCCTATTCTGCTATGATGATATGCTCTGCCTGCATCAGTGTCTTCCTACTTTCATCCTCTTCAGATTTTTGATCTTCTCCTCTGTCTCAACATGAACACCTTGGATTTCTCTTCTTCTCACAGATATGCATCTCTGTTATTTTCTTCTTATGTTCTTCAGCTCCTGCACATCATGCTTCTACATGCATGCATCACTCAAAATAGCAGCAGGAAGATCTCTTCTCTGTTCTACATTTTTATAGTCTCTGTGCACCTTGTGCATGCTGCATGCACTATCCCACTATATACACTTCACTGTGTTAATCATCACTAGCCCTTCTCCTGAGATCCTTTGGCTTTGCTGACTGTAGCAGTCTTCGACCCTCTTCCATTTGTCAGTCGACTCTATGATGGGTCTACACTCCCCTAGCAGTTGCCTCAAGACTCTTCTTCTTCTCTGTCGATCACCCTGAAGACTCTTCGAATCCTCTAGCAGATGAAATCACTTCCTTCTGGAAGTTATTGAGAAAATTTTTGCATGTTCATGCATTTCTCTCCTTCTGTCTTCCCGAGGAAAAAATTATAGTGGGCGTTTATCCTTTCTGGCTAATCCATTTCCTTTCACATGTGGCCTAAGGTGATAACCAAATTCCTATTCAGAAAGTGTTTCGTGATTTCGCGATTTAGGATATACAAATGCGAGTTTTCTCGCTCCACTCGTGAAAACTCCAAAATAGAGTCTAGCTTTTCTATCTCCTTCCCCTCACTTCCGTTGATAGGAATGCTGGTTGTGACCACAACCCCATTCGAAAGTGCATTTCACAATTTCACACTTTGGGGATTCTCCCGTGAATCCCTTGACTCCTCCAACTCCTGATACCTGAAATGGAGCCTAACTATGCTAGCTCCTTCCACTCACGTGACCATCAACGGTGACCACAACCTAATTCAATAATGCATTTCACAATTTCATGTTTCGGGGATTCTCCCATGAGTCTCCTTGACTCCTTCCTCTAGAATTCTTGATATTTGAAATGGATCCTAGAAGCTTGCACACTTGTACCTTCACATGACCACCAATGGTGACCATAGCCTAATTCGAAAATGCATTTCACAATTTCCCATTTCGGGGATTCTGTGATGAGTTGTCTCGACTCTCCATTTTGCGAACTCCAAAATGGAGCTTGGATGCACTAGCTCTGCTCTCCAACTCTCGATGATGTGACCACAATATATGACCACTCTCTAATCATTTGAGCGCTTCACTCTTTACATCGATGGTCCACGATCCATGGTGATCAGACGACTATCCTCCACCCCAGAACTTCAGCTTTCGGGACTTTGGGGGAGTGTTGATGCTAAAACTCCCAAAAATAAACTCCTAGAGTGACATCACTCTTGCGTCACTCGATGACGTGTCATGAGTTGAGTGGCTGCCACATGTCACTTCTTGGATCGATGATCCATATTTTTCCTTGATCCAATGACTGGGATTATGTCATCATTTTGTGTTTCGCGAGTTCGAGAGGTTAAGGAACCTCCTTCCTTTGACCTTTCAATCACTGAAATGCTAATCTTTAGCCACGTGTCCTTCTTGGATTGACGGTCTAGATTTGTCCTCAATCCAACAGCTGAGATTATATCGTCATTTCACATTTGGCGAGTTGGAAGAATAGAGCACCTCATTCCTTTGACCTTTCAGTCAGCAAAATGCCAATCACTCGCTATGTGTCCTCTGGCTTCAACGACCAGGATCATTTCGTGATCTTGCATATCACGAGTTCAAGGGGTTGGAGCACCTCCTTCCTTTGACTTTCTAGTCAGCGAAATTCTGATTTGTGACCACGTGTCCTGCTCGAAGATGGACAGTCCTTCTGCTTTTAGGATTTTGTAAGCCCACTTTTCCTTGCACTTTAAAGAACGTGCAGGTTCTCCTCGATCCAACGATGGTCGGACCCCGCGCTTCGATCTAACACCCAAGATCTGTCCTCCATCTGTGTGCTCCTCCTGTCTGGACTTACGATGTCTTCCGAGCCTATTTTCCATCACTTTTCTTTCCATTGTTGTTCTTGCCATCAATGTCAAGCTCACTCCCAACTGTAAACTTGCCAACAATTTCCATTTGTTGTGGTTTACCCCATGCCATAGAGTGATTTTCCTCATAACAAAAACATTAACATCTCTCCCTTCATATCTTTAAGCATGTATGAATTGAAACCCAATATTTTCTCGATGGGGTAAGGCCCAATCCAGAGTGCTTCAAATTTCGTATGCATTGATGGATTTTCTTTTGCTTTGTTATAGAGAAGTACCAATTCACCCCTTTTAAATTTCTTGATCATTGCACTCTAATCAAAGTATTTTTTAACATTATGTTGCCTCCGTGATATTTTATGCAAAGCCTCACTTCTTTCTTCTTCTAACCTCAACAATTGATTCAATCTCTTTTGTAAAGGGGGAATGTCTTCGACGCCCACCATGTTAACTGCATAAGTCAAAGCATTTAATTCAAGGATGACCAACATTTTTGCTTCCTTTCCATAAAACAACATGTAAGGAGACATCCCAATGCTATCTTTTAGAGTCATTCTACTTTCCCATAAAGCATCTATCAATTTCAAGTGCCAATTTTTCTAATTTCGATCGATAGGTTTCTTTAGGATTTTAATCAACGTATTATTTGTAGATTTGACAAGGTCATTCCCTTGTGGATAATAATTTGATGATTGTCCCATCACAATGTCATAATCTTCGCAAAATTTTGTGAACTTTGATCCAATGAAAATTGAGACATTATCTGTAATGAGTTTCTCTAGAACACTTAATCTTGACAAGATGTTATCCTTGAGGGATCTAATCAATTCATCAGAGTTGGCCTTTTTCAATGTTATTGCTTCTTTCCATTTCATGAAGTAGTTCGTAGCAGTGAGAATATATGAGTTCCCCTTACTCGATTTTGGATTTATTGTCCCAATGACATCCGACCCCCATTGTGTGAATGGTTTTTCTACTGATACGGGTTGAAAAGGCATTGGAAACCTCTTCATCTTTCCTGAAAATTGTTGACAGGGGATGCATTTTCTTATTGTCGCATATGAATCCTTGAAAATTGATGGCCAATAATATCCTACTCTTATTATTTTATGTGTTGTAGCAGTAGGTGCAAAATGTCTTCCAGATATGCCTTCATGAAATGCTTGTATCAATTCTTGAGCTCTCTTTTCATCAACGCACCTCAATAACATGCCATCATAATTCCTTCTAAATAATATTTCAACAATCAACACATATTGATTTGACTTCATGTTTAATTCCCTTCTTTCCTTTGGAGTCATGTCGATGGGAAATTGTCCATATTTTAAATAAAATACAATGTGTTTGTACCACTCCGAGCTAGATATAGGTTTTCAGATTGAAATTGAAATCACTCCATTCAGAGCATCACTATCCACAATAATCTTGCACAATCCTTGCCCTTTAACTTCTTTCAGAGGCTTAATTTCAATTTCACATGAATTTTTTCTAGCCAAATTTCCCATTTCCCTTCTCTTAATTGCTATTTCAAAAGCATCTTTACTGGAGAGGAAGGAACACATGCTATGACATGAGAAATCAAAATATAGGTCCGAAAATGTGCCAGTGCTTTTACGAGAGACAAGGCTTGATTCTCCAATTCTGAGTATCTTAATTCATATTCATGGAGGGTCTTACTCATAAATATAATTGGTAACTCTTCACCCTTAGGATTTCTTTGAGTAAGGGATGATGCCACAACACTTTCTATAGAAAATGAATACATGATAAAGTCTCTTTGAAAATCTATACTAATGATGACTGATGCTGAAGTGATTTCCTTTTTGACGTTACTAAAGGATTATTGTGTATCTGAATTCCATTCAAAACTTTGATCCTTTTTCAACAATAAATTAATCGGTTTTACTATGCTCATGTATTCAGGAACAAATATCCACACAAAATTGATTTTTCCAAAAAATGGCTTTACTCCTTTCTTAGAGGATGGAGGATTGAGTTCATTGATAGCCTTCACCCTTTTTGGGTCAATATAAATTCCTTCTTTACAAAAAATATGCCCCAACAACTTTCCTTCAATTACAACAAACAAACTTTTATTCAGATTCAAAGAAACTCCATATAATCTACATCTTTCAAATACTTGCCTCAGATGATGGATATGCTCATTTCTCGTCTTTGAATGGGTTGTTAGATCATCTTGTTAGTCCGCCATTAATTTTCCTATCAAAACTTAGAATGCGTGGTCCATAGCCCTCTGGAAAGTATCTCCAACATTTTTCAAACCAAAAGGCATCTGAGCATATGCATATGTCTCCCAAGGTGTTATGAAAGCTGTCTTAGGTATGTCTTCCTCTGCAACTAAAACTTGATTGTATCTAGAAAAAACATCTAACATGGACATACAAGAAGATCCAATTATGACTTTTTTTAAGAAGGAATTCCATTTTAGCTAGAGGATAATTATATTTTACACTTGATTTTTTGAGATCTCTAAAATACACACACATCCGAATCTCCCTAGTCGTTTCCTCACAACCACTAGATTTGAAATCTAGTCATAATTTCTGATGGGATATATTATTCCATCCTTCTTCAATTTTTCCAACTCGATCTTCACCAACATTTTTAACTTGGGATTCATCATTCTCATTTTCTTCTTAACATGCTTTGCTCCTTCTCTTAATGGAATGATATGGTGAAATATTGTTTTATCATAGGCTTTTAAATCATCATAACACTAAGCAAAAACATCCAAATATTATTTGAACAGGGTGATATATTGATCAATTTATTCATATGTACAATCAACTCCTAGGTTTATGTACTTTGGGGAACTATCAGTCCCAATATTGACTTTCTTTGTTTCTTGAACTTTTCAGATTGATACTTCTTTCGTGAGACTTTTGGTATGATCATCTCTTGTAAAAGGAGACCCAGACTAGACACAATTCTTTGGAATAGGGGCAATGTCATTATCTTCATCCTCATTTTCATTTTCTAGAAAATCCTTTAGGTCTTCATCATTTTCAAACACTTGGAGATACTCTTGGTTATCTGGTACTGAGGGTTGAAACACTCTTTTTACTTGAAGACATCTCACTCTAGATGTCATCTAGGTTTGATAATGAAGCGACCAATGATAAATAATCTTCCTTCTGATTTTTATCCCTTGGAATAAATTAAATATTGAAAGAACTAAAAGTCTCCATGAGTTCATTCACTCTTTTGAAATATAATTTGAACCTTTCCTTTTTAATCTTATATTTCCGAGTGATTTGATTTATTATCAATTATGAATCCCCAATCACAATAAAATGTTCAATCTTCATCTCCAATGCCAGAACCATTCCTTGAATTAAGGCTTCATATTTTTATTCATTATTTGTACAAGAGAACTCAAGTTTGATGGCATGTGGGTATACTACTTTCTCTAGGATTTTGAGTATAATCCCAACTCATCTCCCTAAGATTGAACAAGATCCATTGAACAACGTCCTCCAATATCCTGCAAAGTAATTATCTTCACTTTTTATATTATCAATCTGCTCAATATCCTAGATGGCATAGTTTCCAATACCAACATCTATATAATCTTCCATCCGTTCATTACCCTTATTTTTGAAAGAAAATGATCTCCTAGGTTCACGAGGAACTTTGATCATTGCTCCATATTTATCCGATAACATCATACAATTTCCATCATTCATTATATAGCCATCGATCATGGAAGACTAGTCTCTTCCGAGGACAACTCCGTATGCAGGAGGAAGATTCACCACCACAATATTGAAAACTGTAATAATATGGGTAGCGATAGTAATCCCAGTGTAAAAGTATTTAATTTCTTCATAAGCTGGTAAATTCCTAGAATCAATTGTGTAAATGCTTTTGCCTATTTCATAGTATTTGGTGTAGCTCATGCCAAGTGCCTCCATTACTGCCAAAGGCATGATATTGTTTGTTGTGCCAATATCTATTAGACAATTATGGATTGCAACATCATGGTTTTCTATTGAAATATAGAAGGTTGGGACTTTGCCTCTTAATTTCACTACTGATGTATTCTAACTCTGCTTTGGGTTTGCGATAACTGCTTCAATTCTTCCATCTGGTTCATCCAACAACTTTATAATCTTTTCCCTATGTTGAGGAATTTTTATTACTTCTTTGAAGGGAAGAATAATTCTCAACTTTCGTAGATCATCAACAACATTATATATCATCTGAAGGGGATTGAGCATCTTGTGTTTCTTTTTGTCTTCTGTGCGGGTTGTTTTATTTTTATCACTATCTTTTTCAGAATTCTCCTTATTCTTATCCTTATTTACATGTGCCCATGTTTAGAAAACATTTTCTCGCGATATATGACATTCTTCATATTATTCAAATATATACATGGATGTCTCACATCCATCCATCTTATAGTTTCAAAAAATTCTTCTGAAAAACAGTCATTTTCTGGTTCAACCAATTGTTCATTGTATGACTCATCAAGTATTACTGCATTTTGAGCTTGTTGTCTAATAACCCTATGTATTTGTTGATTGTTGACATTTTCAAACCTCGTCCTTTGTTCTAGGGTAGGGTTCCTTCTTTGTTATAGGATCAACATCCTCAAATTAAGCACATAATTATCATTCCTTATTAACCTTGTTATTTTATTTTGCATTTTTCCAATGGTTATGTTCATCTGTGCAATCTCAATTCTTTTTTTCGTCTCTTGGGATGTGATAGGATCTGTCTTCACATCCAGAATGGTTTCTTTAAAGATTCCTCCACCAACTTCTTGATTTTCACCAAGTTGTGGCTTTTTATCTTCATTCTTTTTCGAACTGGATGCTTCTTGTTTAGTAATGTTCAAATTATCCATATTCCTTTGTACTCTTCCAAGAATAATGTCAGGGTCAACACCTATTTCAATCATGATTTCCTCCATTTCTGTAGCTTTGGTCATTGCTTCATTCATAGTATCAATTTGGGAAGTTATAATAATGAACTTCATGTTGGGTGGCATAGCATTTTTATAACAACCAAGTATTACTAGATCATTAGGCCTTTTATCTTCAGGGATCTTGTTCAGTAATTTATTGAATCTGAGATTGAAATCTCTTATAATCTCATTTTTCTTGAGACAAAGTTGTGTGAAATTAGTGAGAATGGTATGATACGTGGCCGGGGGAGCGAACATATTCAAGAACATAGCTTCAAGGTCATCAAAAGAGATGATCAATTTTGTGGGCAATGTGGTGGACCATTCATAAGATTGGATTGATAAAGCTTGGAGAAACAACCTTACCATCATGTAATCGTGTTCAACAAGATGGAAATCACAAACATCCAAAAAAAAATCAACAGGTATTTTATCATCAATGGTTCCATCTCTGGAAAATGTCTTCAAAGTACCTTTAGGACGAAAAGGGAGCTCATGTTGTTCACCTCGCAGGTTGAGGGGGTAGTCTCTTATCCTTCTTAGATTTATATATCTTTTCCTTTTTTCATGTCTCATTTCTTCTTGCCTTTCTTTTCATCTCTCCTCATGCCTTTCTTCTCTTCTTTCTTCATGTACTTCTTCGTGTCTTTCTTCTATTTCATCCATGTATGGAAGTTTCTTATTTTCTTCAAGAGTATGCTTTTCAATTTCTGAGGTACGCAATTGCTTGCTTTTGCTTCTAGTGATTGGTCCTCTGTATTCATCCAGCTTCAATTCTTTGTCTTGCCTTTCGTCTCTTCTTTGTCTTCGGATAATTTCTCTTTCCTCTTCTTGAACTAATGTTTCCCAAGATATTTCTATCTGTCCTCTCGTTCGAGAAGTTGTTATTACAAGGTTATATAATTGATGAAGAATAATTCGTTGGTTATTCAATCCAATATCTAACTGGGGCTAGTTAGCCTGAGGCAAAGTCATATAATTTTAAGGTGAAAACCCATATCTAAATATTCAAGTTTGTTCCCCAATATGTGTTGGGCCCGTGATATGGTTAATTTAATGATGATGATTAGATCCTTTTCGGCCAATATTGTATGTGCATTTTCCTGTTTTGAAGAGTTTTGAAGAGTTTTTGTATTAAATCGTCATGGCTCATACCAGGTACATATGATTGATGTTTTATTATGGTTTTGAGTATAATTCAACATGTTTGAATGATTCCAGGAAACTAATTCACGGTTTGTGTGTCACAAGGAAAAATCACAGGTTGTTTTTGCATCGGGCACTCCGTTCAGTACTTCATCCGACACTATTACAGGCAACTAACTTAAATATTAATTTGTGGGAACATGAAGAAGAATAGGAAAACTCCAGCACATGGGTTTTATGAATAATATGGCCAATTAGGTCTCACGCAACCCGTTTCCTAAATTTCTGAATGGATTGAGATCATTTCATGGTTTTCAATTCTGCATCCAATACTCCATCCGGCACTTCGTCCTGCACTAAAACCGTGGGCGAGTTGGAGGTTATCATATCGGCATCCAGGGATGGGCGAATTAGATACATGGGTTTTCTTTGTGCTCGTGGCCTCCAACTATTGAGCTTCTAACAACTCAAATTGGGTTTTTATGCTGGGCATTTATTGGATTTCCTTGTTTCTAGAAGCCACCGATAGTTAAGACACATTAAATGTGATTTGTTGTTTTTAGAGGAGGTTGACCCTTCCAATGGTCGACCTCTCAGCTTGTAAATCTATAAATACCACCTCAATGGTCAGAAAAATAGAGTTAGAAGAGAGAAAATGATAGTTTAGCTTTGTTTTTCCATTTTCAGACATATTTTGCTAAAACTGTGTAAAACTACATTTTTCATTTTAATGTTGAATTCATGTTGTTTGAGCTTGTGATTTATTGTTGAGGAGTAGCCACGACCTATTGGGGGCCCACTAGCAGTTTGGGTGAATATTTATTCAATTAGCTTGTGAATTTATATAGTGTAATCATCATTCCTTTTATTTCCTGTTTATGAGTTCTATTATGTTTATTTACTGTGTAAATTGCTGTTCATAATTTAATTACTTTAGTTTAGTTTTGCAGGTTATTATGGAGGCTACTATTAATATGAAATGATAATAGGAAATGAACTTGAAAGTTCTTAGTTACTAACCCTGTGTATAATTAGAGGATAACTAGATTTTCTTTATGCTGAAATAGAGTATAAAAACAAAGTTAAAACATAGTTTCTAGTTTATGGTTTCTTTGGAAAGCTTCGGTGGATGGATAATTGTCAATTATAGTTTTCATTGCTAGTTTGTTTATCTAATTGCTATTTAGTTTTCTCATCCAGTTGTTAGATAGTTTTCTTATTTCTTTACTTGTTATGTGCTGAAATAGAAATAGAATTTGATTTATGATTTATGAGCATTTCCTCTTTTGCAATTTGAATTGTTAAAATAGAATTAGTCTAGTTTATTTTATGCAATTTCCTTTTCTAGATCTAGATTGCAATTTTAATTCAAAGCTTGATTAGTTAGTTTAGTTCGGTCATGAATCTAAGTAGTATGCATTTGCTTAATTAGCATAGAATGCAATTGAATTAAATAGAATAATGTTTTTATAATGTTGATGATTAATGCATAGATTGAATAATCACATGGATATGTAGGATAGTTGATGTTGCTTCTATCATGGCTAAGTTCTCATTGGATTTTCTAATTCAAACTTTTCACTTTTCTATCGAAGTCAATATTGATTTTATCCCTCTTGAGTTATCGTTAATTGTTAAATGCCATCGTGATATTATAAGACATCAGAGACATAACCATCAACACTATATTTGAGTTTTCTTTCTTTTATAGATTAGAGAATAGTTTCCTTGATTTTGTGGATTAGATAGTTTTCTTGCCTTGGTAGATTATAGAATAGTTTTCTTATCATAGATTAAAGAGTAGTTGTTGATTACCTTTATTGTAATGATGCTTTGAATTTAGTAGATTAAGATTTCCTTTCGTAAATTATAAGTAGTTATGAAGTTTAATTTAAGAATAGAGTTCACTTGCTTATAAGTAGTTATGAAGTTTAATTTAAGAATAGAGTTTGATTAGTTTCTTATTGAGTAATTTTGATTAGTTTACTTGCTGTAGAAGTTATCATAGGTTAGTTAGTTGATTGTTTTCTTGTTACTTGCTTTGATAGGGTAGTTGCTTGCTTGTTTATTTTCTTTAATAGGGTAGTTGCCTGCTTGTTTATTTTCTTTAATAGGATAGTTTCTTATCGAATTTGAGTAGTGTTGACAGGCGAAAATGACCGTCCGTCAATTGGGAGAGTGGAACCGGTCCGGGGTTGTCTAAATAACCCACTCGGACGTCTTTATCCTGTCAAGAAGCTCTAGATTAGAATAAAGGACTTTAAAAAGGTTACTAATAATTTTTTAAGATTTTCATTTACCCGACATTGCTTCGCTGCCAGCAGGCCTGTTCAGTACCTCGACGAAGTTATCTTGGCGTCATGCTTGCATTGCCCCACTGCCAGCGGACCTGTTCAGTATCCCGGCGGGTTTACAAACACTTCCCACAGCTCTTATTGATATTTTATTTTGTTTTTCTTTTATAGATAGCTGAGCGGGGTGACGCTGAAAAATCTTGCTATTTTATCGTATTTTTTAGACCTCATAACTTTTTTGATACTGTCCTTATTCATCTCCAGAAATGTTTTATTTCTAAAACAACTTGCTATGACAGGGAGACATCCTTTCGAGTCATTCCTTTACGGAAAAGGGACAGCGTAAAAAGATAAAGATAATCATGACAAACTTCACTCAGAGACCGAAATTAGTCGACTTCTTTCAAACAAAAATTTTCCAACATCATTTTTAAATATAAATCACTGATGTTCGTACAGCTTTTCAGAAGTTATTTCAGCGAAAAGATTTTCTCATGGTCTTTGTCTGAATGGCTCAGCGATGCAGGTGGGTGTATTTCCAAAAGCCAAAACTGGTAAGCATAAGGGAGAAATCAAAACACACCAGCGAAGAAAAAATTGGAAAACAAAGAAATCCAAACAACAAACCAAGAAACAAAAATATTCACAGAAGGTGCATCTGAAAACCTCATACGACAATCCCMTGGGAAACTGAAAGAAAGTAGGAAAATCCTGGATGATGGGAAAGCAGTCCTACTCATGGTATCTTGGGTCAAGGTTGATTTAGATTCATTTATCTCTTTACTTTCTATTTAAGATTTTCATGACAATACTATTTTTGAAAATAAACATTCAACTCGAAGTAAAGAGAAAGAGATCAAGGGGACTTCCCTGGTAACATCAGTATTATGATTATCAAGGTGCGCCCACTTGCATGCATGACTGCATTTATTAAAAACAAAACTAGTGAGAAATCAAAATGAAAGAAAACCTATTCCTAAACCTACCCTAACTACTAAATAAATCAGGATACTATGTGTAGTCATGTTTCCAATGTAGCCATCGGAGTAACTTTAATCCTGCAATGAAAACAAGATCAAGCATTATTAAAAGGAAGAGTAGTATATCAACAAATGACAAAAACATATCACACTTACCTTCATAATCAACACCTAAAAACAAAGTAAGCATGATCTTACCATTTCCTCGGATATTCTTGTGGTATGAATCCTCCAGCCATTGCGCAATCTTGTCAGGATAAGGGTCATAATGGCATGGGTGAGTGTAAGTACTTTTGAAAAATTTGTCAAGATTATGAGGAAATGGAATAACCATCAGCCAAGGCTGAAATACCTCATCCTCCTTACAATTCTCTATGTGTTCATTAACTTCTTCGCATGGAGGATCTAAAAGAAAAATGTCACGCCTACTTCCAAGATACTTGGGTAAAAGGAAAGCAAGCTCAACTATGTCTTTATTGTAAAATTTCTTCGCATATGAATATTCAAGCCATTCTAAGATCTTATTAGAAAAATGTGGATGCCAATCATGACCTTGATGAAATGAATATATCAGTGGAAAGCTCATCATAGGAGGTTTTGTGCAATCAATTGATTCATCGGTTTGAATGTTTCCTTCAATGCGATTGATAATGTCAAAATGTAAAGCATCAACATTAAGATTCAAGCTAAGCAAAGAATGAGTATTAAACTTAGAATGTTTGATCTCCATAAAATATAATGCATCCTCCTTTTCAACAAGAAACTGTGTGAAATCATTTCGCAACATGTCCTTTTCCCCAGTGAGTGATGAAAGTGAACAAGCATCAAATCCAAGTTCATCAATGTTATGCTCGGAATTAATTTCACCAAAATTCAGTATATCGAAAGGATATGATTGTGGTGGAAAAGAGTAGGATGTAGTAGGTAAGATATCAAGTCCACCAGAATCTAGGAATAGATCAGGATATAAAGAATAAAATGAATCAGAAATAAGCAGATAAAAAGAATCTCTTGAACTATGATAATCAACAATGGTATTCTCAAGACAATTCTCTTCACATTCTTTAAAACCCTTACACTGATTTGGTGACGAATTCCTCAACATGATATGATCATCTGGATGTGCTT
>ML792160.1:793688-830916 GCA_009831015.1 Picea engelmannii | reverse complement strand
ATTCAAAGTGCTATTTCTGTTGCTATTTCGTATATCATTTCTGTGTATTGTGAAGATTATGCTGGATATTTTACTGTTATTCTGTCATTTCTAGCATTTCGTTTCTGTTCTGCATATTTTATATATCTGGTATCTTGCAGTTTTCATTTGCTTTCTTAGGACTATCCATCAATCCTTTGTTCAAAAGTTACTTAGGATAAATAGTTTAAGTTTCTTAATAGGGTTTGATCATTAGTAGTTGTTGCTTGAATAGATTAGCCCTTAGATAGCCCATTTCCTTAGTTAGACTATACTACCTCTAGCCTTTTTTCCTTGGTAGATATAGTGCTACAAATCTAAGTTTACTTACCCTGGGTTCAAAATTTAATTGAGGGTTTTTAGTGTTTTTTAGTGCATATAGAACACCCATCATTTATGGTGCCATTGCTGGGGAGTTGTATCAAGGTAGGAATTAGATTATTTCTAAACCTTAGAATTAGTTTGGTGGCAGGAGAAATTTAAGACGAGAGTTAAGAACCTACACATCTGCTATAGTAGGTTTCCCCAAACCCAATGGTAGTTTTTATTTTTGTTTGCTTTCATGAACAGACCTAGAGACCCAAAAGGTAGATACATTAAATCTAAATCAGATCAATTGACCAAGGTTCCTTCGGACCTGTTTGGTGGAAGGAACGTTCCACTCATAAATTCCGCAGATCGATATCAAAAAAGAGGAGCTAACTCAACCCAAAGAGATAAAGTAGTATCTGAAGAGACTAAGACTGGGAGCACTATAGAACAAAAAATTGAAGCATCAATAATAGTGGAACAAGATGTAAGACCACTCGAGCCTTCTGCAGAACCAAACAATACAACATTTTCTTTTACACTACCACCAGGAGATCCTAACTTTGAAGACATCATAGACCCTAAACATGTGAATATTTTGTTTGGTAGTTCAACCAATGTAATTATATCTCAAATTGACACATAAACTTTGGCACCAATAATCTCAACCGGCTCGAGTAGAGTCCCAAACATCCCCTCAGTAGGAATACCTTTCCATCAGAGGGATACCTTGTTCTCTGCTAGAATAAAACCAATTAAGAACTCTCTTTTTGGAAACCAAACCAGTATGGATGATCAGGAGGATCACAACAATGTAAGACACAGGGAGGAACAAGAGGCTGGAAACCAAACCGAAACTATCTCTGGGTTTCCAATTTTGGACACCACCCTAAATGTCAATATGAAAAATATTCCTCTATCATCACTGCCCACCTTTTATGGTAAAAGTAGTGAAGATACAAATACCTTCATATTTGAGTTCGACAACTTGTGTAGGAGCTACAACTACTTGCAAGATGCCCATAAACTAAAAATCTTTCCTGCCACCCTCAAGGACTCTGCACTAAGATGGTTCATGGGGTTGGGAGAATCCAATATTAGGTCTTGGGAAGCCATGGAAGATATCTTTCATAAGAAGTACCAAGACTACTGCAAGACTAAGGAGTCTAGTAATGACATCTTTAAAATCCAACAGTTAGAAGACGAGACCCTCGAGGATTATATGGAATGGTTTGGTTATATCTCCCATAAATCAAAATATCATGACCTTTCAGATGATGCAATTAGGTCTCTTTTCCTTAAGGGAATTTCAGAGGAATACCTAGATATACTTAACCTGATGGAATCAGGTGACATCTCCCATAAACCATTTTCCAAAATATGTGAAATTTGTAAAAATTACTCGAGGAGTAGAGCTAAAATAGGAAAGAATGTTCGGGACCCTTATAATAGAAACTTACAACCAGTTAGTTCAGGTGGTATCACAAGAGCAGATATAGGGAACCTTTTAGATAACTTCAAGACATATATCTTAAGCACAATAGGTTCCCAGTTGGACACCCTATAGATTAAAAAGAAATGGGAGGAGGAAAATGTAGCAATGAGCATATATTGCCTAAGATACATGAGGAAGCATTCCTTAAGGGAATGCCCATTAGATAATATTTCAGTTTGTGGATTTTGCACATAATACCATTCAACTGAAAAATGTCCATCATTGCCTGGTTTGTTAGCTATCTATAGGAGTGGGGATCCTGGGGAATCCTCTTATGCACCTATGAGGCCATGGAAACCTAGGAACCAACCCACATACCCAGATCCACAATCTCATGTTCCAACCTATTATCAACAACAACAGTGGAACTCACTAGGTTGGAAAAACTGGTCTACACAGTACCAACATCCTTGGCTTCAAGGATGGAGAGGAGGGCATAACCAAGCAAACCCTCAAGCTCCACCTGTCCCTATGTCCAACCATCCTTATCCTCAGTTTCCATCGATCACTCCACAACTTCTTCCAGGTTTTGTTCCACCCCCTTTACCTCCTATTCCACAACAACAACTGCAACAATATCAAAATACAAGCTCCCAAAGACCAACACTATTACCGGCATAACCAGTTCCCAATCCCAATAATAAGCCAACTCAACCTATTTATAATGTTAGGTTGCAACCCTTCGCTTATTCTTGAATGTTTTCTAAATTTTCTACTGTACATATGTAAATACTTTTGAATTTTGTTGATAAGAAATTCTAGAGAATTATGTAGGTATTTATTTCACCAGGAGTAGATAGTTCAAGGAAATATAAAAGAAGGATTTTTATTCAAAACATTGTTATACTTGAACCTTGTTGTCTACTAGGCATCAAATGAATATTGAATTGCTATAATTAGCCATATTTTTGCAAATTTTTTCATCTTCTCTTTTTCTTAAGGCATTTTGAAAAACAGTTTCTCTTGAAAATCTCCACCACTATATAAGGAAGTGATACTGTAACCATCAAGATTATAGGTCTCTCGTACAGTTTTCCCAAGAAGTCCAAGTAAGTGAGTAAATTATCTTTATGAAAAAGTAACAAGGAGGTCTGATTAACGGTTAGTCATGGAATCATCACAATAACTTACAAAATAAGAAAGTGAGTTGAGCCTAGAGATACCTTTCTATTCTTTCTCAATGGTACCATCCAATACACACTAAATAGCTTGATTATATCATATCTTTAGATAGGCCACATCCGCTTAAGTACTCCTTACATCATGACAATCACTAAGGAATATAATAGAAAGCCATTCACTAACATAAATACCATCCCAATTGAAAAAACAAAGAAAAAGTTATTTTCGGAGCTGTCCCCCCATATTCTTGCACAAAGAAATCTTATACTAAAATCTTAGAAGATGGAGGGACAGTCTTTGAGGGTGTAAGAGGCTAACCCACCAGGATACTGAACAAGTCTACTGACAGCAAGTACCGACCTGTGGTATGGCTAGGTAAACCCGCTAGAGTACTGAACATGCTTGCTGGAAGTGGGGAATTCTACCTAGCAAGGATGGTAACTTGAAAAAATCAAATAATAAATTTAAAATTGTCCTGATGTATGAAATTACTTGTAGACAAAGATGACATGAAGTATGTATGGTTAAGTTAAGGTTAATGAAATCCATAAATTTTCCATTGGGAACTAACTTTGAGACTATCTTGAAACTCTCTTTCCTACCTCTTCTTATCTATATATAGGATCTCTTATCCTATGGGTGGGGCCATCTTTTGAGACCAATCTGTGAAATTTATCTCTACACTTAACAAGCTATAAATCTTTGGCTATTGGGAGAACTGACTTGTATCCTATATTTTTGATTGTGAGGTGTCACAATACTTAGGTGTGGGGGAGGGGTTCATGAGTTGACAAATGATAACATTGCCTAGAGAAGTAAACCTTTGTAAAAAATAATTGTATTATGATACAGGTTATTACATTAGTAGTCATTTTATTTCTTCAAAATGCTAATTTCCTGTGTGTTATAAATTGTTGTACATATCCTTAACATACCACTTTATTGGTTTATTTTCATTATAGGCGGTTCATTGTAAGAATTGAAATTACATGCCTTATGAGAGTGTATTGAGTAAGCATGGTGGAAAAATAAATAATAATGGAACAATTTGCCTCTTCTCCTAATCACTGTGGCTGTCAAAACCATTCCAAGATTGTAGGCTATCTGTTACAGGAGGTAAAAATGCATTTAGCACAGAGGTGCCATATGGAGTGTCATATGAAGTGTCGTATGAGGTTCCGTATGAAGTGCCATAAGAGGTGCTGAACGAAGTGCCATATGAAAAGATACACCCATAGCTATTCACATTTTCAGGTAACCAGGAATTAATGACATTAAATTGAATTAGTTCATAGCAATCAAGATCGAATGATGAAAACCTTAGACATTTTCATGATCAAATGTCCAAGTCAAAATACTTGGACATTGATCTAACTTCGTATCATTATGATTGCCCCCAAAAATTCCTTCAAATTCGAATTCACTCACACATGGCAACTCGTGCATGCATGTGTGCAACCAATTCCACCCTAGGTGCACTCAAAAATGGAATTGGGTTATCCCATTATTCCTCACACTCACCTATGCTCATTCCAATTCACCTCTACTCATTTGCGTTCACCCATTTTTTTAAACACGCTCAACCTCTATTCATTTTGCTCCTCGGTTCGATTGCGCTCAGTCTCTACACAATCGTGCCCTTCCTTGGCCCGATTGCACACTTTCCCTGAATTTCTCCCTCTGTCCATTCCTTCCACACCATCATGAAGCTTCAAATTTATGAGCCTTATTCCTACGTAGACGTCTTTGCCATCCTTAAGTTCACACAGTGTAGGGAAATATTTTTGCACGCAGACTGGGTACCATTTTTGTCTCATTTGCAGGGCCATGATGATGTCATATCAATGAAATTTCCATTGGTTTTGATGGGAAGACAACACACGTAAGGTCTCTAACGTTTGGAGTCTCACAGGAATCCATAGCCTCAACCATGAAGCTTCCAAGAGTGGGATATAGATGGTTTAAAAACCACCAGTTGCTGCGATCAAGATATAACAGGGTTTTTAAACTAGAATTTCAGAACATCTCTGGAGATAAAGGATACTCCAAGGAGTGGATAAAAGAGGAGCTAATAAATCCTCTCATAGTCATCACCAGGTTGATCACATGTACGATTAATTTTCTTTAAGTACGGTTTTCATTTTCTTTCTTAGGACTATTCATCGATCCTTTGTTCAAAAGTTACTTAGGACAAACAATTTAAGTTTCTTAATAGGGTTTGATCATTAGTAGTCTTTGCTTGAATAGATTAGCCCTTAGATAGCCCATTTCCTTAGTTAGACTATACTACCTCTAGCCTTTATGCCTTGGCACATATAGTGCTACAACTCTAAGTTTACTTACCCCGGGTTGACAATTTAATTGAGGGGTTTTAGTGTTTTTTAGTGCATATAGAACACCCATCAATATGGTCGCCAAAAATGTTGATGTTTGAATCCATCAAGGACCAAAATAACAACCTCATGAGGATATGAATCCTCCTTCGTTTTTAAAGAGGTGGTACTCCTCTTTGTCTTATGATATTCTTTGTAATTTCACATCAAGAATAATATAGGACCCTAATATAGTCTAATATTTAATGCTAAAAAAAGATCAAAATGATGAAAAGTAATGAGTATTTATAAAAGAGAATTCCTGAAAAGTGGACCAGGAATCTCACCATCACACATTATAGAAAATAAACAAAATTTCCTCACATCCATCATGTGAAAATAAAGATTATGATCACATTTAAAATAAAAGAAGATGTCCCATACACACAAGTGAACTTTTATAGAGTACTTATATAGCTCAAAATAATATTATGATAGATCGATTTCAAATATTTTATACTCAAGTCTCAGAGTTATAAAATAAAGTCAAAATTGATCCCGAATTAGTTCTCTGGGATTTCTCACAAAAAAAAAATTAATGTTTGTTACAATGCTTTTAAATTAAAGGCGTTTGTCCAAAGGACCAGGATTGAGGTTCTCGCGGACCATAAATAAAACATATACAAGAAAGTAGAACATAGAAGGAAGAAATTGGGTGGATGTTGAACAACAAAATATGGAAAGAAGACAAAAATAATGTTACCGGGATTCAATTATACTTTTCTAGTTAAAGAAGAAGAATAATTGTATGAAAACTGATAAAGGAAGAAGTATGTGATAAACATGGACTTACTATGATGATATCTCTCTCCTTTCATTTTCTTTCTTCCATTTCTTTTATATCCTTGTTGCAGTTTGATTACCAGTCGTAACTGCTTCTATTGGTATTTGAGAAATCTCAGCATTTGAATTGTTTAACCATTCTTGAATAAAATCCCTTAATGGGGTAAAAATTACTTGTTTTACTTTTGCATTAAAGAACTCCTTTTCAATTTCTCTAAGATCAATAGATAATTTTTTCAATGCATTCTCAATATCTTCATTTTTATTTGTGTACTCGACAAGCTAGCTGTCAATATCATCATGTGTAAATTCAATCATACTATCAAACTTCTCAATTGATTCCATTTTTAGTTCTTCAACTTGTCCTTAGAAATGTTGTCGAGTCATGAGCATTAAATTTGAAAGATATTTAGGGTCTGAAACTTCAACACTGGTTCTAGCGATATCCAAATCAAGAAATTTTGAATATGATTTCATCTTCCTTCTTGATAAAGCAGTCAATTGAGTTGACAATCCCTTTAATATGTTAGTTCTTTCAATCCAACAAGATTTTAATTGCTTGATACGGCTCATAGAAGGTAGATTTTATTTCTTTCTCACTTTCTCTGTCATTTCTGAAACCTTCATTGCAAACATTACAACTCCATCTGTGTAAAACCCTTCATCATTTTTAAAATCTGAATTCAAGTATTACCTAGCATTATGAATTCTCAAACTGAGAGAGGCAAAAGTTTTTTCCATATCCCACAACTCTAAAAGCAATGACATTCTTTTCTTAATATTCTCTTCAACAAAATGTTAAGTGACAATGATTAAATTTCAAATTCCCTTGACTCTTGCACATGGATTTGGGGTTTATTGAAGACTTTTACCGAGACAAAGCATGGTAATGGGGGTAGCTAAAATAGGTGGAGGCATGAGGGTTGCCTCCAATTCTTTTATTTTTTCTTTTAACTGAGCATTTTCTTCCTCCATATTTTCAATTGAAACATCAAGTGCATCCCCTGTAACTTTATGAATAGATGATAATCTAGAAGGAAACATATTTTGAGTGTTAATGGTGGACTAAAGCTTCCTTCTTTTACTCTTTCCAGTTCTCTCAAAATCCAATTTCTTAGATCCATTATCAAAATAAGCATTTTGTACAACGAAAGTTTCTTCATCACAAAAAGTCTCATCCTGGACCATGAGTACGAAAGTATGTTGTATATTTTCTCTATCTAGTACTTCTACATATAGGAAAGTGATATTTTCAATAACTACATCCAAATCCATATTATCCAATAACAAATCATTTTTGGTGCATGCATTTCTTCCCCCTCCTGCAATGAATTAGTCCTTTTTTTCTTAACTTTTAACTTGTGGGGATTCTCCAGGTTCCCCTTCAAAGGGTTTCTTTATTCATCATCTCCTAAGTTATTACTCTGCATTTTTCTTTTTTACGTTGTACCGGGATGATGATTTTTCCTTGGTAGAGCACTTATTTGAGAAACAACTGGTGACTGAACATTTTTCTCACTTTAAGGCTTGCCTCTTTCCTTATTGTGTAGGGTTGAGCCCAACTAAAATCAAATGATTATAAAAAAATATGAATAGGGTCGAAACCCTTGTTTTCCTCTACATATCTAAAGTTGGAATGGTCAAAATAAGAAGCATATTTGTCAATCTTAGAAATTCCTCAAAGAATAATTTCACCAACTTTCCATGGGAGAGGTATGAACTGCTTTTTTATTTTCTCCGAGAAGGTGTGGAACCAAAATTTATATTTTCTAGCTACCTCAATTATAAAAAACTTATCAGATATATAATATGGAAGAAAAATAGGTTTTTCGGTAGAGCATAAAACCTTGATGATATTTTAGTCCTCCATTTTCTCAAGAATTGATTTTCCCTTTAGAAAATTTGATGCCTCCAATGATATATGGGAAGTGTCTTCCCCAAAGAACAACTTCTTAAACTTAGACACAAAATAATAATATACCTCATAGAAATGATGGTCGACTCTCTGCCTCCATAAAGCTTGATACCACATGGTCACGGGGTCCACCTTTATTTTCACTCTTCAAGCAATGTTTAAACCCTAAAAAGTATGGCAATATGCAATAGAAAATATCAAATAAGACAACATATAAAAAAAATGATCAGAATTGAAATTTGTTAATTCTATAGTAATTTCATTCGAAAGAATCTTCGCCCAGTCGAAGATTGTGTTTTCACCAACCACAAAATGTAGTATATACAATTCCAGTTGGAGAATGGTTTATGTAGAGTCTTGGTCAACAATTCGAGTAAACAACCAAGAAATTTATTTATAAGGATTTTTTAAAGAACTTACTTGAATTATGGATACATCTTTAGGCATTGATGTAAGGTCATGCGAATATTCTTGAAGAAGTTCGATTATGTTTGTTACGAGGAAAATATTTCTATGGCATGGAGTAAACCATAATAGATAGAAATGACTGTATAAATCAAATCTAATCTCAAGTATGCTATATAAACAAATATACTAACAAGACAAGATAAAGAGCCTACCTCATCCAGACATTCGATGAAGTCCACAGTTGAGGCACACTTGACTCAAAGAAATACACCTGCAACTTGTTCTCAACAACCAAGATACATAATCATATGGTGATAATATATAAAGTTAGCACATTCGATAGAATAATCCATCAATATTCATAACAAATATGCCCATGGAATAACAATTCAAATATTTGCAAGACATTAATTGGACGAGAAAAGAGTATTTCTATTAAAATATAATCAACATAAGTGTATGAATGAAAAAATTCCATGTCGTCACGGCTCAAAATCAAGAAACTAAGTCCCTTCCAGCTGGGCCTCCCCCACTTCAATCCTCCACCAAAGGCAATCTCATATAAGAGAGACAATGAGGTTCTCAATCAAATAGGAAAGAGCTTGGGGGCTGAACAATGTGTTCAGACTTAAAAGGATTAAAGGATGTAGACTCAATATGAAGTGAATAATTTCTCCAAAGTAACTTTGCTCTCAAAGTTGAATTCTTCTCCTCTTTTCCACAGCTTGGATATGGCCCATTTATAGCCATCAAATGGAACTGGAGGGTCCAGTCAGAACGTTTACAGTATATGGAAGGTCAAGGATCACAGATAGCGTGATGTGACATGAAAACCTGACACCATTTTTTAATTTTGGGAACAAAGCTTGATGTACACAGGGTGTAGTGGTGAAACCTATGTATACGCATGCTATATAATAGTTAGGGAACATATATGTGGAACATTTTTATTTTTATCTCTGGGAATTGCAAAAAAGGACTTCAATCCTGCATAGGGAAATGGAAAAGGCCTTCTGAGAAAATTTGCATAGGGTGAGGAAAATATTTCTATAAGACATGCCCCCTAATGTGTGAGGTTAGAGGAGTATCTGTGATGGATGAAATACATTATAATACCTAGAAGTGGAGTAATGGAGACCCAACTGGATAAACTAGTTGCTCATGAGAATATTACAATCTATATTGACTTTGTGCACATGGTTTCCAATTTGAATTACATGTAGATCCATGTGAAATATACCAAAAAATTGTTCATGGCCATGAATAGGTAATACGAAGGTTGATACATGCCATAGGCTTTCATAGTCACGAACAAGGCCCGGTAAAACCAGTCTCAAAATCAATCTGAAGATATCTGTACACAATGGATTACAATCAGATCTCCCATGATCACTGAAGTCATATAGGTACCGGTCCAATGAAATATAGCAACAACTCAGGAAAGCTACGAATATGAATTGATGTCTTCAAGTCTTTTACATGATCTGCCAAAGGTGCAAGTCTACATTGTGTGAATGAAGGAGTTGAGGTCGAATACAATGAGACTTCGTTTGAGTACCAGTCATTAAGGTATACCATTAACAAACATGAGATAATGAAAGTAGGTATCAAGGCACCGAGTACATTATTACAAGTGTGAATAAAGGTGTTGAGGTCGAAAACTTGAATAATCAATCGATCATGAGATATTGATGTATTCCCAACTGTCGATGGCAGGAGAACCTTCCATTAATGACTACAAGCCTCTAGGTACTCATAGGACTCTAGGCCTTGTTTCCAGAATAGATGGGATGAATACGATGGAAGGAGACCCGCTGAAAGGAGAGCATTAAGGCATCTCCCATCATTCATCATGAGGTACAAATCACGAGCTTGATGATTTGGAGGAATTCAGATGAAGAACATGTTCATGAACCAACGACTCTGTGCATATTTCGCGTGTGCCAGATGCAAGAGATACATGAAAACGACCCTCTGAATAACATCCAATAAGGAAAACTACTAAAAAAGAAGAGGAAACCACCAATAAGGCTAATGGAATCCAATACACTGCACAAATACCAATGTGTGAATAGATTTATTTCCATAAAAAACAAGGGAAACACCCCAGTCAATGGCCAATGATGAAATGTCGACTGCTAGGTTCAAGTTTACCTACCAATTATGAAAGTAGGACCAAGGTGCATGATAGGACTACAACTTCATGTATCTATGAGACACACTGAGGGTATGGATGGCATGCAAAGTCAAGAGTTATGAGGAATGGTTGAAACAGGCTGATAGACATCCTTTGAACAAGAGAATGAGACATATGGAAGACTCTGACAACAAAGAATCAATGATGAAAATTTGTGATGTAGGAGGCACCAACCAAACTCTCCATAGGGGCTGGAAGAGCAACCAATCCGGGGAGTAAACTCTAAGCAACAAGCTCAAATTCCTAAGGTCATGCTAAACCCAAAATTTTCATAACAAGTGGACTCAAAAGTTTGTGTTATGTTCAAAGGCGACACGACTATTTCCAATATAAGATAATATTATTTTCCCTTCCATATATATTTTTTTTTCATAGTCAAATGAATTTTATGATACAGAGGAGGAAACGAGTGTTGTTAGTAAGCAACTAGTTCCAACAATGGAAAATACCTATGCTCAATGTAAGGAGGTGCATGTAGTATATGGAAACTCGGGGGAATGTTTCCTCTTAGGTATAGGGTGTCAAGCTACAAAGGATATAAACAAGGCTCTTCTTGGATGATGATGAAAAATTACTGAGGTGATAGGCTTATAATGTGAAAGAGAGAACGGACAATAGGCTCAATACTGCAAGCAAGAGAATGAGATACAATTACAACTTAACTCCAAAAAATGTTATTTTTACGTAAATTTAGTCTACTTGGTTTGAAAAAGGGATAAACTTATACCAAATAGATGTCCTTTCAAATCCAATTTACAAGTGTGAAAGAGACAAGTTCACTCGACAATCTTTTCGCTTTTTGAGAGAGTCGAAAAAGAGCTTAAATCAGACTCGTTGAGAGTCTCGCTAGGTATAGGTTTGTTGGATTACTGAGAGGGGGGGTGAATTAGTAATAGAGCAATTTAATCCATTTTAATCATATAATCCAAGTGTTATATCAATGTAGAATTATCATCCAATAACTACAGAGTAAATAAGCAATAAACAAATGAACAATCATACACATACACAGTACACCAGTGTTTTATGTGGAAACCCAAAGTGGGAGAAAACCAAAAAATGATTTTTCTTATATGTCTTGAAGAATTACATTCATTGGAAGCATTGTTGGCACAGGGGTAGACCAAGGGTTCCGCTCTTACAGTGCACCAACAAGACCTAACTGCTGGCCCTTTTGGAAACACCTGCGAAGCAGATGCAGTCTCATGCAAAGTAGCAATAAGGTGTTGCAGGACACAGGTGTCTACAACCAGAGGAAATGAAAAGTGATTCCAAAACACAACACAAACAATCTAGATATTCTATATCCACTCTTATTCTTTCTTTTCGAAGTTATATCTTTGATCTAACAATCATGAAATAACAATATAATAGATAAAAAATAACACAACATCAACCACAAAGACAATAATATATACGTGGTTCACCCTCCCCCTAGGGATACATCCACATAACTGTGTTTCTTGATTTATTAGGTGAAAACATACAGTTCTATCTGCGCACTTAGCTATAGATATTCTCTCTTTCTCTATTTATCTTCCCTCCTTGCACACCCAGCTGCAAGGTTGATCTTCGTACCTAGCTTCAAGGTTGATCTTCGCACCCAGTTGAAGATCCAGAATACAGACTCAATATTGCTCTAAAAAACAACAATCAATAATAACCAACAATGAACATCATACAAACAATTGATATAGAAAGAAACTAGAAGAAACCCTCCTAGGTCTTCTAGACCTTTATTTATACATTACATGACTCTTAGATAACCTTAGACCGAAGCCTAGGTGTCAAAACCCTATATCCAAAACCCTAGGTCCACTTGACCCGCATTTTCAAGACTTCGCCAGCCTGTCCTTCCTCCTTTTCCATGAGGTGATCTGAAGTATTTGTTGGTGTCTTCTTCCACTTGCTGAGTTTTCCACATTCCATATTCTTTGATGCTTTATCTCCCTTGATCTTCTCTTTCAACGACTTTATTTTCCTTACTCCCCTCCTTTTCAACTTCTTTAACCACTTCGACCTTTACTCAGTTACTGTGCCTTCCATGCAGTTTGTACTTAACCTTTCTTCTTTAATCTTCACTTCCTTACATAACCAAGGGACAATAGGCCCCCAACGCTCACATGTGACTCATCCTGAGTCACTACAAGATTGAGCCTTCTGTAATACTTCGGCTTCAGACTGTGTAGAGAATCCTGTGCTTTCTGCTCTGTCCCTTCCCATGTTGTGCGGACTCTCTTTTGTGTGTCTGGTACCTATTTTCAACTGCACCTGGTAGGCCCTTCTTTATTTTTCTTTTATTGAGAGCTGCGAGGCTGTTGGTTGTCAGAATACAGCTTCAACTGGCTCCCGTTCACTAAACCGTCCTTCCATTCTCCCTTAAGATTTTTCAACTACATAGATCCACCTTTTGTAACATAGGAAACTTCAAATGGCCCAAGCCAAAGTGTCCTGAACTTTCCTGGATGATTCTTGAACTTGCTGTCATATAACAGTACCAAATCTCCTTTCTTAAATACTTTCCTCTTGATATGTCTGTCACGATAATCCTTTTCTCGTTCTTTTTGTACCTGTTGATGAAATCTTGCAATAAATATGTTTTCCTCTAGTTCAATCAACTACGCAAGCCTGTCTTGAACAACTCTTGTGTCATCTAGACCTGTAAATGATGCAATTCTTAAACTAGGAACCACGTATTCCATAGGTACCACTACTTCCAAGCCATATACTAACTTAAAGTGAGTCTGCATTGTCATATTTTTGCAAGTAGTTCTGTAAGCCTATAAAACTACTGGAATTCTTAAATCCAAATCATCTTTATTAACGCTGCAAATCTTGGTCAGCGTTGTCTCCAAGATCTTATTGAAATCTTTGATTGTACCATTCTCTTGTGGGTGGTATGGAGTGCTCTTCTAATGGTGAACTTCAAATTCCTAAGTCAAGGCTTCAATAGTTTTGTTGATGAAGTGTGTTCCTTGATCACTCATAAGGATCTTTGGGCATCCAAATCTAGTTATAATATCCTCAAAGATGAACTACACAGTTGTAGCTGCACTACAGTCCTTAACTTCTCTTGCTTTTGCCTATCTAGTCAAATACTCTATAGCAGTGACAATGTATCTAGCTCTTGTGCGCTTTCCTGGTGGGTTAATAGGTCCCACAAAGTCAATGGCCTATTTGTCAAATAATTGTGATGTTAATTGTGGTGCCAAAGGAATTTCATCCCTTCTAGAAGGCTTCCCTACTCTTTGACATACATCTCAAGCTCTGTAGTATTCCTTAGCATCCTTATGTAAAGCAGGCCACCAGAGGCCAGCTTTGAGAACCTTTTGCATTGTTTCTTTCCCTGCATAGTGTCCTCCTGCGATGCCTTCATGTGATTCTTACAGGATCAATGGTCTTACTGCCTCCATAACACATCTCCTCAAGATCTCATCTGGTCCCATATTATATAACTATCCAACTATAAGTTGAAATTCAACAACGCGGATGACCAACTGTTTCTTCTGCAAGACTGTGTACTCGCGAGGTGCCATTCTTGTGGAGAGGAATTGAACTATCTTGGCGAAATGATCATCAAATTTTTTGATGGCCAACAATTGTGCATATGGAAGTGTATCCTCTATACTAGTAGGTTCATCTCCATGTTCTAACCTGGATAAGTGATCAGGTCCTTTATTCATTCTTCCTGGGTTGACCACAATTTCAAAGTCATATTCCTCGAATAATAGTAGCCATATGCATATTCTTCCCCCCAACATTGGCTTGTTGACTAAGTATTTCAATGTAGAATCATCAGTGAACATCTTAAAATGTCCTCCCAACAAATAGTGTCTAAATTTCTACAATGCATATACCATAGCCAAGCCTTCTCTTTCATTACTAATATAATTCTTTTTAGCTATAGAAAGCTTCCTGATAGCAAAGGCTATTGGGTGGTCAATGTCTCCTGCACCTAGTTGTGCCAATACTGCTCCTAATGCAATGGAGGAAGCATTGACATGAACATTGAACTCCTTACCCCAATCTGGAAAAACCAAGATAGGCGCAGTAACCATTTTTTGCTTTAGTGTGTCAAAGATCTGCTAGCATTCTTTTGTCCATTGGAACTTACTATATTTCTTTAAGAGATTCTCCATGGGTGTTGTTATCTGTGCATAAACCTCAATAAACGTTCTATAGTATCCAATGTTTCCCAATGAAGTGTGCAACTTTCTAACTGAAGTGAGAGGAGGTAGATCAACAATGATGGAAATCTTGGAAGGATCTACCAATAACCCCTGCTTACACACAATATGTCCTAGCAACACTCCAAAAGGTGAAAGGAAAATACACTTTTTCAGATTCAGGGAAATCTGAAATTGCCTTCACTTATCTAACATTAATCTCAAGAATTCAATATTATATTTCATTAGGCTAAAAGTAGTCCAATCATCAAAATAAGCTTCCAAGAACTTGTGTAAAAAGTCCTTAAATGATTCGACCACCACCCAGGAAAATATGGCTGGTGCATTCTTCAAGTCAAAAGGCATCATAGTGAACTAAAAAGAACCCCATTATTTTGCAAATGTGGTCTTATGTCGATCTTCCTTAGCAATTCTGATATGGTGATAACCTGAAAATCCATCTGTGAATGACCTCCTGTCCTCCTACATTATCTAGAACTTCATCAGTAAAGGGTGTAGGAAATGGATCATGTAAGCATGCATCATTCAGTTTCCTTAAATCTACACAAATTTTGATTTCTTCTGACTTCTTATCTTGGAGCACAATAGGGCTGATCCATTCAGATTCTTCAACTGGTTCTATGATTCCTACTTCCAGCATTCTATCCAGTTCAATCTTAAATTTCTTCTTATATTTGGTATTGATTCTGTAGGGTCTCTTCTTGATGTGTATTTCATCTGGTCTTAGAGGGATATTCATTTCACCCATGGGCCTTTTAATTCCCTTCATTTATGTGAACTTGGTTGGAAACAAGTCCCGATACTCATTCAGTAGTTCTGTGATATTATCAATAGTAGCATCATCCCAATAATCTCCAACATTTTCCAACTAAGGTGTTAGCTCTTTTCCAATATTAACCTTCTTAATTTTAATGGGCTTCCCAATAAAAGGTAATTCAATCCCTGGCCCTTCTATGTCTCTTTGTCCTTCAGTTTATGTGATATTTACATTCCTAGGATCATCATCTTCATCATCATTAATATTATAACAACCTTGTAATCTCTGAAGAGGTGGAGTCCATTCATCCTTTTCTTTCTCAAAAGGGAGGTTAGGTGCCTCCTCAAAGACCTTTTGTCTTACAATTTGTAAATATTGATCTACTGTGGGATGCTGAATCTCAAATAAAAATGTGGTTATAAAGTTCTGAGTCATACCATACCAATCTAAAGTGGCCAAGTGCAGTTCTGCTTGAAGATACTAGTTGATGGGTGTAGTATCCAATATGTTAATGAGATTATGCACCCACTGATCCTAAGGAATATTGCTCCATGATTCCTCACAACTTCACACATGGTCCTTAGGACAACTCTGACCTGTGTATCTAACTTCGCATCCCGCAGCTTGGTCCGAGAAGTGCACTGTCAGTAAGGTGCGACATTGTAACCATTCTGTGATGTTCTTCTTGTGTGTTCCCTGCCATCTAGCTGGTGTTTCTTTCAATGCTTCGTCCAGTGACAACATCCTCTATTGTACTGGTACAATTTTCTCAAATTCAGCTAGAAATGTCTCTAAATGATTCAAGCCATCAAATGTAGGGAGATTACTTACTTATGTTCCAATCTAGTGAACTGATCTAGTCAATATGGCACATCCTCATGTGGAGACTTCATACATTCCATTCTGCCATTTTTCCAATGCTTCCTCTGAATCCGATGAACATGCACTTTCACTTCACCAATTGAGATTTCCATCTCTGTAGGATTAATGTAATCTTGCTTTCTTGCCATCAGTTTGTATATGTTTTCTAGCTCGTAGGCGTGGTCTTCTTCTCTTATCGATTATGTTTATCTGCAACCTTCATCAAGGTCAAGAGGTGTAATGACCTTAAGGCCATTATCCTTAAATTCCATTCTTCTCTTCTATAGGTCAACAATAGTCGAATTGTTGAAATCCTAATCAATTCCTTACAACGCAGGATAAGGACAACTATCATCAACAATCTCAATCACCTTGAAGTTTGCAAATGTCCTTACCCCATTGATGTCTATGGGGATGTGCTCTAGTCTTCCAAAGGGGATCATCACCTATTGATTAGCCATCCTGAGCCTGATAGGAGAGTAAATCAATCTAGGCTTTCCCATCAGTGCCCAAGTCTGCTTCATCATAACATTTACCTTTGATCCCATGTCAAGGACCACATAGTCCACCTCGTAGTCTCCAATATGAGCACTAAGGTGAAATTCCTTATTTATCCTTCTTTTCCTTGATACTTGATTCACATCTCTACTCAGCATAGGGTCTATTCTTCCAATTTCATACTGTCTTACTAGGTGTTGTAGATCCTACACAACTTTATCATCTTTAATCAAATTGATACATGTATATAAGAAGTCCATGAACTTGCTTACCTCTTTTCCTTGTCTAGGTAGAGCATACTGATCAAATGTTGGTCACATTTCACATTCCCTGACTTCTTGTTTTGCCTTAGATGAAGAAGAATGTTCTCCTACAAATTCTTTCCTTGATTCTTCAAAAGTATGCCTCTCTCTTCTTGGATCAAACAATTGTGCCTTCTCTGAAACTCTTCTAATCCCTAATCCTTCTGCAGTCTTTCCTCGAGTCACCCTATCTTCTCCTGTAACAGTGCCTCCTCTAGTAATAACATCGACTCCGGGTTCCTCACCGTGAGGTTCTACTAATATCAATTGGACTTGTTGGTTTCCCCCTCGTCTCTCCAGAAGTTTTGCTAACAATGAAGCACTGTCTTCAATGACATGGTCAAATGATTTACAGTAGCTACAAGTAGTACAAGGGTTCTGACAATCCCTTGCCAAATGTCCTGGCTAAGTGCAGTTATAGAAAATGATCTAACCTCTACCTTGACCCATACCTCCACCTCATCCTCTTCCTCTGAATCCACCATGAGGGTTGAAGTTTCCTCTTCCCGGGGAGTTGAATTTCACATTATTTCATTCTTGTTGTGTTTCTCCTTGAATTCTATATGTATCCCTTGATCTTTCATGCATGAGATCGTAATCCCTACAATCCTTCTCATCATGCCCCACATATTTAAGGAATGTGCAATAGAGATTGGTAGGCATCTAGACATATTTATGCATATAATAACATTCACCAGGGTGATGTCTATTTCTACATACCTCACACCATGGTAGAGTGGCCTGCTTCAAAGGGATAGGCACTCTCGAGGCTAGGTATTCATGAAATAGGGGACAATGCTCTTTGTCATGGCCTTCTGATTTACATCTGATACACTAGATATCTTCTCTTTTTTCCTTTCCTTTTTCCTTCTTCATATCTTTGACTTGTAAGGATAAACTAGTTAATTGATTTAAGATCCAACTCATACCTAGACTAGATTCTCCTACAGGGGTTGCTTCTAGCTTCATAGCAATCTCTAGAGCTTCAGCCCGTGAGACAATTTTCTGTTGCATTAGAGGAACTCTGATATGTGGTAGGAGGCCAACAATGAACCATTCTTTATTTTTTTCATCTGGGATATGAAAATGTAAATGTCTTGTCAGAGTCTTAAACATCTGATCAAACTCCCAAACAGGTTTAATGACCTTCTACTTGATTTCCTTCAACTCTGTAATTCACTACGCCTCCAACTTAGGCTTATTGAATTCCACACTTAGCTCAGTCTTAATGTCATTCAACAGTTTAGGTTTTCTAGGTCTTGAAGAAAAATTCATATACCAGTTTAGAGTGTGATCCCTTAAGTAGTACTAAAATGAGTTCTCTTAACAGCTTCATCGGTGACTTGCTTAATGATTCAGACATCTTCGCATAAGAACCAGTGTTGGTTAGGATCTCCAGATCCATCTCCTCTAAATATGGGTAACCTCATTTCATCTTCCATAGATCTTCCTGGGTTTCTCAACTAGGTATGTACTAAACTGCTTGTAACAATACTCTGATTGCTCTGGATAGTCTGGTTACTCTGATTACTTAATGCTGCTAAAACAACAAGAGGAGTAATAATACTTACTTCGACAGTAGGCACAGTTCCTGAAGTTTCTGATTCTCCTCGGTGAATTTCTTCAGATCCTACTTCCTCTGTTCTTGCAGACTCTTGTTGGCCCTTGACCGTTTTTGGGACTTCGACAAGTTGTTCGAAGACAGAGTGCCTCGACGAAGTGGATATCGCGATATCTCACCCTCGTTTGTGATATTTTTGGGTTTTAGGGTTTATGTAATGGGTATGGGATGTCAGTCCATGAGTCTTACCCATGTTTAGGCCTCTTTTTTAATGTATAAATAAGTATCTAGGCAATGTAAGAAGATGCCAGAGTGCTAAGTGAAAATAGTTGTGAATTCTTTGTGCACACTGTATGTTGAGATTTGCAGAGCTAAGTGCAAGTGGTTTGTGCACAGACTGTGTAGAGGCTCCGTTCTTGGGCCAAACTCGGGGAAGGAGGATATGGTGAGGTGTGTGCAGATCTCTTGTCCTATGTGGATTTGGCATTGTAGCTTGGTGCATGTAAGAATATTGGTGGACGTAGCCCCACACTGGGGTGAACCACGTATATCCTGTGTCGATGTGCTTTGTGCTAGGGTGTTCATGTTGTTCATGTACTTAATTTCCTAATCTAGATGTATGATAGATCCAGTTGATGCTTAGTGCTTTATGATGTGAATGAATGTTAGATATGCTATAATGCTATGTGCTAAATGATTAGATATGATTGGATCTTGGTTGTCACTGCGTTGATATGTAACTAGGGTTTTAACTTATGATGTGAATAAAGGAGTTAGAGACAATGAATATTATTGGCTAATTTCTCTGTTAAGTATTGTGATCACAGATTTGTGTCCCATCTAGGTTGCAGACACCTGAGTCCTGCAACCCCCCTACCTCTACCTCAGGTGAGACTTCATCTGCTTCATAGGTGTTGTTGAAAGGGCTGGTAGTTAGGGTTTTTTTGGTGAGTTGTTGAAGAATTGAACCCTAGGTTTTCCCCTGTGCCAACAAATGGTTTCGTTTCCAGGACACGAAACTATGATTGATGGGAATTGAAGAAAAGATAAATCTTTGTGCATAGATATGTTGCTGTAGTGCACAGTATTCTAATTGACTTGTGAAGATATGTGCTAAGAAGGGAATCAAATCTGAAGAAAAGAGATAATATGTTAAAGCTTTGTGCTCTGGTAAAGGTAAGTTAAGTGGAAATTTTTGTTTCGAAAGAATGGATCTAGGTATGTTTGATAGATTTTGTCCTAGTCTGAAAACTAGGGCATGACTAAAAGAGAGAAGATTTGATATGAATAGATATGATAGAAATAATGAAAGATATGTTATTCCTATGCATAGAAAGATTTTTTGGACTAACAAGTGGATGTAGGATCCTAGAAAGAATTTTTTGCAGGTTCATCATTGTGATCCCAGTGCATAGTACAGGAAAGGTTGGGGATCATTTAAGAGAAAGAGAGGATTGACTCTTTGTTATAGTTGCAGAAGACTGATACATATTGATAAGGAATGCCTTGGTACATTTCCTATTTGTATTTGTTGTAAAGTTGTTGGTCATGAGGTTTTGGATTGTCCTAGAATGATTCCTAAAGCTGGAGATATGGATATGAGACAAGAAAACCATGAAGAAAGTCCAGAGACTAAGGATATGCTAGAACACCAGAAAGAATCAGAGACTATATTATTGTAGATGAAAGAAACCCTAAGTGCTCACAGAGACATCATTTTACTAGATATATTAAAAGAGAAGGAGTGCATAGAAATAAGAATAGGAGACTTCGACATAGATTGTGTTTTGGATGAGTAAACACAGGTGAATATCATGATATAAAGTACTTGGGAAATTTTGGGAAAGCCTTCTATGATTCCTTCATTAGGAGGAATAGGATTGTTTAAAGTAAAGGTGATAACCCTATGTGGAAGACTTACTCATGTACCTATGGTTTCTCATGGAGCATCGACGGGAGAAGAATTAGAGGTCATTAAGTTTGTTGATAACATCACTCCTTTTGCACTTTTGTTAGGAAGGACCTGGATTAAGAAAGATCAGATCCAAAGGAAAGAAGAAGAGGAATCTATAGAAAATAAAAAGAAATAATTAAGGGATTTCATGGCTAGGAGAATAGCGCGCTTAATAGAAGAACATGAGGACAAGTCAAAGCAACTAAGGGCTAGAGAACTAGCTGTCGAGGTTGAAAGAAAAAAATAAGGCTTAAAGAACCTATCCATGCACAAGAGAAGAGAACCAATCCCTGAAGTAATAAGAGAAGAGGTATTCCACTTAAACCCTATGAACGACCCTCAATAGTGAAAAGTTACTATGCTAAGAGCAGATACGAATAAAAAGAGGAATCCAACGACTTAGATCATAGGAAATAAGGCCAGAAAGCTCAACAAAAAGAAAGCAAAGCTAGAAAAATTGCACGAGGTTCCAGAGAATACTTCACAGAAAGCACGCTTGGAGGACTTGAACCTCACGGGAATAGCAGAACAACGTATAATGGCACTTGACAAAGCAATATGACCATTGGAGGTGTCCCAACCATTAGAACGATTCTCCAGAATTACTAGAAACACAATTATTGCCGGAAATATCGCCATTGGACCATTGGGACCGTGCCATAATGGATGGATTGATCCATTCCTACCCGTTGGAGTAATCCATTATGACTTTGTCTATTTAATCTGTCGAATGTCTCACCGGGGACACTTTTGCAAATTGTGATTATTCAAGCCCACAAAGAATTGATTGTTCTCGCATTGTGCTTATTGAGACCTCACCACCTATTTTACTTACCTTGAGCATTTGTTCGCCTACCCAAGCATTTGACCATGAGCGTGTATGTCAGGAGAACGTAACATAATAGAGAAGTCCGTAGAAGAAATGTTGATCGGCCTTATGGCTGAGAAGGTCATGTCTGTAGGAGTATAGGCCTCATCGATGGGAGGATTTCAGGCATCCCTCTCAACTGCATGATGATCAAGTCGATATGGGCCATCCCGAACTGCGATGGAGAAGAGAAGAAAGCATCGTGATGACCTAAAGAATGTGAAGCTCATCTCGATGGTCTTGCTTGACTACATCCCACCTTTGGCTAGCATGGTTAGTCGTGACAACGTTCCAAGAGATTTCAAGTACACCCTCATCACTGCGTACCTCCTGAAGGGGATACGCGTAGTGGGAATGCAACTAGGATTGATCCCTGAACTTAAGATCAATGACTTTAACCTGGGAGATAGGAAGAATTATGCATTTCTTGCACCACATAAGTACTTGAAAAAGAAAATGGGGAAGAAGACGAAGATAGCCCCCGATCCATTAACTAAGGAGATCGTGAAGTCCACCGTCCTCAACGTCATGAAGATACCCCACTTCAGCAGACATCGAGAGGTTAACGGATGCATTAAACTCCTTCTTTCATGCTAACATGGAGGTTATCTATGGTTATATAGGTGTGTGACTGTGGATTTGGTGCCGATCCACATGATCACTGGAGTAAGCATGCAGGGACTAGACCCTTAAAAATTCTACCGAGGGAAGGCTACAGATCGTGCCTTGACGCAATGAATTAAGGACACCTATGGTGATGTGGAGAAGGGGAAGAGGGGCTACAAGGTAGCCTCCATCCAATATGGCATAGTGTTCTTAGATTTCTAGTTGATCACTGGTAAGATCATCAGGAAGAATAGACCAACGCAAGTCATGGCATTCATCATCGACCTCGCAGGAAAGTGCATTGAAGGGATGCAGATGAACTGGGCAAGCTACCTCGTCAACCAGTTGGAGAAAGATTGTCGTGAAGCGCATGAACAGGGCTACAAGTTTCACTTCAGCTGGTTGCTAATTCTCGTTGCCTTTGTCGCTTCGGAGATGCTGGAGGGAGTGACCTTCCTTGAAGTTGAGCTGTCCAAACCACTGTCTGCAAGGTTCACCACCCTGTGGTATTCAAGTGATATGGAGAAGCAGTGGCAGTCGAATGCTGTCTTCTACACTTACTACTTACAGCTCATGTGAGCCATTGAGTCATTCCCCCGAATGACTCTGAATAGATTGCATACTTATAGGCCAATAGAGAAGTTCTACACAGACAGACACTTCATTTACATCACTGTGCGCAAAGATGAAAGAAAGGAGGAGTTGCAGTCATATTACAAATTAACCAATGAAGACATGGAGGAGATAACCAAGGAATGGCTGATTGAATTCCTTCTACCAGTTGAATAGACATAGCTCTCCAACCCTGATATCATAGAAATTCTTATGGTCACTTGAGAAGAATATGATGGACCGAGAAGTGCCAAGAATACGAAGAAGAAGGAAGAGGTGTAGGAAATAAACATTGCATCAGAGGAAACTGCATCTGATTCACATGGAGGAGGAGGAAATGACAAGTAAACCAGGAAGAGGAAGGGGAAGAAGAAAAGAAGGAAAAGGGAAAAGTGACACTGCCTAAGGGTTCCCTTACGGAAGCCAGGACATCAAAGAAAAGAAAATTTTCTTAGAAGAAACCTTCAGCGCGGAAGAAGTCACGAGCCAACAAACCGTAGTCATAGAATGTTCTCATAGTGGATGACATTGACCTCATCATCGCAGCTGTAGAAGACACTTCAGAGGATATTTTGCAACAAAACGAAGCCAAGCCGGAAACAATGTATGACGAGATCGAGGCAGAGATGAAAGGGGTACAACAAGCCCTCTATTTTAGCCACGCCATGTCCACTGCATCATTGTCATCAGAAGGTGCAGAATTGGGGCATGAGCCCACCCAATTGTGTAGGATAGCATATGATACAGAGGCTTGCCTTTGACGAGTAAAGGAAGAAAAGGAGTAGGCCATAGAATCCTTGAAGAAAGCAAAGGAGGAAACCCTAGAGCAACTTTGGGTTGTGAAGCAAGAGAAAGATGACCTCCGAGCGAAGTTTGAAGAGGATAGAGAACAAATCCAGAGAGAAAAAGACCAGTTGTTCGCAGAGCAGACCACGGTCAAGGAGGTAGTGGCTAGAGAACTTCGCTCTGTGTCATGCTTAGCCCATATGGAAGAGGAGACAACTAAGAGCCAAGTGGGAAATCTCGCTGAAGCCATTCAACAACTTCAAGCGAGAGTAGCAGAGCTATAACTGTAAGAAATGTTGAGAACTCCGCAGGAAGTGAGAGATCAAAGGGAAGAAGCTTCCAGGAGCGCAGTAGAGAGAATCATGGCATTGGCTATAGAATGCAAGCATCTCAGTAACCAAAGTGCGTAGACCTATGAGCACCTTGTGGAAGACCTGGAGCTGAGGATATTGGAGGCACAACTCCTGGAGGTGAAGCAATAGACATCGACAGTGCAAGCGCAGTTGAAGCTGCTTACCATAGTGGAGAATATGAAAAGGTCATAGGAGCAGTGCACAGTTCAAAAACATGTCTATACCATTCAGAGTAGAGTCATGGAAGTGACCTAGTGACTCCAACCAGTGTAGGATGAATCCTACACCCTCTTTGAAGAGATTGAGGGAGAAGGTGCACAACTAGAAAAAGTGGTCACCACAGTGGAACAATGCTTGGAAGGGCATATCACCGAGAAAGTAATTCAGGAGTTTGTCGAGCAGGAGGCTCTGGAAAAGCATAAAGTTGAGGCCTTCGAAGTAGAGTTTCCTAGATCAGAGTGACTCAGGACGAGTCATAGGTGATTTTTAGGGGCTTGTTGGCCCTTGACCAGGTTTTGAGGAAATGTTGGTCATGCTTGACCATTTTTGGGACTTTGACAGGCTAGTCGAAGACAGAGCGCCCTGACGAAGTGGAGATTGCGGGATCTCACCCTGTTTTGTGGGATTTTTGGGTTTTAGGGTTTATGTAACATGTATGGGATGTTGGCCCATGGGTCTTACCCATGTTTAGGCCTCTTTTTAAATGTATAAATAAGTATCTAGGCGATGTAAGAAGAGGCCAGAGTGCTAAGTGAAAATAGTTGTGAATTCTTTGTGCACACTGTATGTTGAGATTTGCAGAGCTAAGTGCAAGTGATTTTTAGTGCTTCATGCACAGATTGTGTAGAGGCTTCATGCTTGGGCCAAACTCGGGGAAGGAGGATTTGGTGAGGTGCACGTATATCTCTTGTCCTATGCAGAGTTGGCATTGTAGCTTGGTGCATGTAAGAAGATTGGAAGAAACTAATAAGAAGAGAGGAAGATTGGTGGACGTAGCCCCACATTGGGGTGAACCACATATATCTTGTGTCTATGTGCCTTGTTCTCTGGTGTTCATGATGTTTATGTACTTAATTTCCTAATATAGATGTATGATAGATTCAGTTGATGCTTAGTTCTTTATGATGTAAATGAATGTTACATCTACTCTAATGCTATGTGTTGAATGATTAGATATACTTGGATCGTGGTTGTCACTACGTTGATATGTAACTAGGGTTTTAACCTGCGATGTGAATAAAGGATTTAGATACTAATGAATATTTTTGACTAAGTGCTCTATTAAGTATTGTGATCATAGATCGGTTTCCCAGCTAGGTTGCAGACACTTGAGTTTTGCAACCCCCCTGCCTCTACATCGGGTGAGACTTCATCTACATCATAGGTGTTGCCAAAAGGGCCGGTAGTTAGTGTTCTGTTGGTGCACTGTTGAAGCATTGAACCCTAGGTCTTCCCATGTACCAAAAACTTTGAATAATCTTCGTCTGTTAGATCTGCTTCTTCTCCACTGTAGAATCCCTCAGCTCCGTAATTCTGCTTAAATAGGTTTGCAATAGGAACTTCTCTAAATGATATCCCATTGCATGTGTGTCCAACCTCTGTGTCACTATCACTGTCTGAATTCTTGAACATTATCTTCACTTTATCTTCAGTATATTCTTGTCATTCAATAGCATATTAATCCTAATTTTTAAAAAGTGTAGGAACTTTCCTCTAGGTCCTTTAAAGAAATACCTCTCTGCTTGACTATACAATTCTACTCTATCAATAATGAACTCAATAATGTATCCTCCAATAGTGATATCAAACCATATATCCACTCCTCTAGACACAATGTTATCGAATCTCTTGACTTTCTTGATCAACACTGCTGTCCAAACCATAGGTGGTCTAGATATGATCTCAAACTGGGTATCTGCTAATCTGGCTAACCACTCATATAACTCCTTATGAACTCCTCCAAAGAAAATTTTGTGTATGATGGTAAATATGTACCTTCCCAACCAATATTCTATACTAATTCTAGGATTCTTGTTCTTATCTTCGGTGAAGTCCTTTTCTTGTTCTTCTATCCACTTTTGAATCTTTGTCTTCGATGGAAACCACCTTGACATTCTCTCAAGAAGATCCCTATCTCGACAGCAGAACCATTTGTTGGCACAGGGGCAGACCCAAGGTTCAACTCTTACATTGCACCAACAAGTCCTAACTACTAGCCCTTTCGGAAACACTCGCGAAGAAGATGCAGTCTCACTCGAAGTAGTAATAGGGGGTTGCAGGACACATGTGTCTACAACCAGAGGAAATGCAAAGTGATTCCAAAACACAACGCAAACAATCTAGATATTCTTTATCCATTCTTAAGCTTTCTTCACGAATTTATATCTCTGATCTAACAATCATGCAATAATAGTATAACAGATAACAAATAACACAACATCAACCACAAAGACAATAATATATACATGGTTCACCCTCTCCCTAGGGCTACGTCCACAAAGCTGTGTTTCTTGATTTATTAGGTGAAAACATATAGTTCTATCTATGCACTTAGTTGGATATCTTCTCTCTTTACTCTTTTTCTTCCCTCCCTATGCACCCAACTACAAGGTTGATCTTCACACCCAGCTGAAGATCCAAAATACAGACTCAATATTTCTCTCAACAACAATAATCAATAATAACCAACAATGAACATCATACGAGCAATTGAGATAGAACACAACTAGAATGAACCTTCCCAGGTCTTTTAGACCTTTATTTATACATTACATGACTCTCAAATAACCTTAGATTGAAGCCTAGGTGTCAAAAACCTAGGTCCACTTGACCCATGTTTTTGGGGCTTCGCCAACCTATCCTTCCTCCTTTTCTACGAAGTGCTCCAAAGTATCCATTGGTTTCTTCTTTCGCTTGCTAAGTTGTCCATGTTCCATATTATTTGATGCTTTATCTCCCTTGATATTCTCTTTTGACAACTTGATTTTCCTTACTTCCCTCCTTATTTTATTCTTCTTTAACCACTTTGACCCTTACTCGGTTACTTTGCCTTCCATGTAGTTCGTACTTCGACTTTCTTCCTTAATCTTCACTTCCTTACATAAACAAGGGCCAAAAAGCACCAACTTCCTTTTTTTTCTAGCTGCAACTGGAAGGAGGCTCCAACCCCCTTGTTTCTCAGGATACAACCCAAGGGAAGATCCAACTCCCCTATTCTCTGGATACAACCAGAAGGAGGATACAAGCCCCTATGTTCTCTAGCTACAACTGGAAGGTGGCTACAACCACCTATCCTTGCCACATCCAATCACCCTAAAGTAGAAGTAGAATGATGGAACCACTGTCACACTATCACTATGAGATATACCACTGTAAACCTATACCAATAAACCTAAACCATGCATCAACCATGCATCAACCTATACCTCGACCTGTAATCAACCTGTACCGTAAACAAATGCATCAACCATGCACCAACCTGTACCAAACAACCTGTAATCAACCTGTACCATAAACAAGTGCATCCAACCATGTACCAAGTATGTACCAATCATTTTTCAACTACTCATCAACTATGACTCATCAATATGTACCAACATCATCAATTAGACACCTCATGTATGTGACAACTCATCAACTACTTGTCTCAACCGTGTACCCAACATGTACCTTAACCAAAATCCATCATCAATTTCATCATCCAAATATGATTTGTAAATATATAATAGACCTGGTGTATATGATCACATACCTACAAACCTTTCTTAACTTTCACAACAAGAGACTAGCATTTTCATCAAACTTTTCTTTAGTCTCACATGACTAGTTTGGTATTAGTTAACAACCCTAACTTGAAATAATCATAACTATGTACTTGTAATGAATAAAGATATACAAATATTACACAATTTTATTCATTTTTTTTTATGAAATTCCTCTAGGTGTCACTACTTGGAACCTCTCAGAAAAGGAGTTATAGAAAAAATGGCATACCTTGTTGAATTCTGGCTTATTCTAGAGAGCAACCTTGTAGAGCGTTCCCCGCACAGAATATTTGTTGAAGGGATCTGAAAATGTTACACCAAATACTGCAGACTGTAATATAACCAACACATTTGGTCTTACTGAATTTGGATATGCTATGAATAATTTATGATGTTTGTACATGAAATACCTGTTTAAGACTAGTTTCAGGACTAGCCACAAACCCTATTTCCACGGAGTGTAACTCCAAATATAAAACGACCCAAAATATGAAGTGTTTACCATAGATACTTGGATGTGTTTCCTCAATGGATTATCAATTTCATGGTCTAAATAATTCTAGAAAAAAATGTTATTGCGAAAATGGTGAGATGACCTATAAATAACATACCTTAGAAAGAATCATCAAAAGTATTTATCCTCCCTTGAATTCTGGCCTTATTTTCTTCACCTTCCCTCTGAAATTTGGCTTAGATATCCTTTAGTTACCTCAATCACCTATAGATATTCAATATTCTCTAGTGTGATATATAATGAGATATCCTTGCCTCTTATTTATACTCTCCAAGTACCTTCCTTAGAAGCATTTTCTAGGTCACTTCGTAAGGCCATAACTCTCCAACCGTGAGGATTTATGTGACGTTCCACATACCACCAGAAATGGAATGACATGTACTATCCATATAGAATATTATTACCTACAAATATATCAAAACTCATACAATTATCCATGAAACAACCTTGGGTCCATTACCTAAACCTCTGTGCTACCGAAATTCGCTACCATACTTTCTTCAAGGGTTGACATCAATGACAACCAACCTTAATCAACATCATTATGAGTAAGAAATGAGGTTCAAACACACATTTATATATTAACTATAAGGGACTCCTGGTCCCACGGACAAAAATATCTGCATGGGCACCGAATGGTGCATAGGATATAACTAGGGCACCCATGTTTGGAAAGTCTCTACCATTCAATAATGACACTTCTAGTTGTAGAAAGAAGGTTCTGTGTCACTACAAAATGGGTTTGTACTTAAGGAATATGAGCTACAGCCATAGGATGAGGCAAATGTTCATAATGGATTGATGGCCTATCCTATATATTGGTTGACGAAAATACCTGTCCAAAGTTACGAATGGGAGACATGGCGCTATAAACTGCAAGAATCCCTAGATAAAACCACCAAAACCAACTCCATCCACTGCCGTATTAGTCCATTAGGCCAAAATATTAGTAAAAACTATGTAAAGTGGGTAAATGTTTTCTATAAATAGTAAAAAAAACCAATTTTACTATACCATTTGTATTTTTTACCCAAATAGTGTATTTTGGACCAAATTGCCCCAGAATTTCAACTGTTGATTGCGGGAGCCACGAGTGATAGAATCAACAATAGTTTGGACCAAGTGATTCATCCTTCTCCTCTCTTTATTTCTAGTAGATTAATATTTGCAATTATGTATCATTTTTTGAGTATTTTAAAGCGCAACTTAGAAACTAGGGTATACGCGGGCTGTAGATCATCAATTCATGTATACATAACCCTATACACAACTGTTTGCAAAAAATCTAGCGTATAAGAAACCCTATATGCAACTGTGTAATTTGTAGCTCATGTACAAGTCTGTGGATAAGGTTTTTAAAATGTTACTAACTCAAAAAATGGTTTTAATCTTGCAGGATGTTGCTAGAGTGGAGAGAAAGAGAGCATGAAGAGGTGGATGTTGTAATAGAGAGACATCTAGGGGCCCAGATGGCCTTAAAAATATGTGCCATGTATAATTTTTGGGCTCTCAAAGGTATGAGTGCTCAAGTGAGACTGGTCCAGATGTTAGTGAACTACTGGGATCATGATACAGAGACCTTCAACCTTGATGGGAAACCATTGAGGATTGAATTTGAGGACATATACTTCTTGACAGGATTGTCACATCGGGGCGAGGTGGTAAACCTCAAAGCTCGAGGAACTCAGAGGGGCATGAACATAGAGGACTACATAGCCACTCATTGCATTGCAGGGATCGAGAAGGTAGGGAGACAACTCCTGATCAGAGCAATCAACAATCTAAGTCTCAAGATTGTTGTCCTAGTGTTGACATGGATCACAGGGTTGACCTCTTTTAACCAGGCATCGAGGCCACTTATGTTCTATTCATTGGAGTTCTTGCAACCCATAGTTTACAAATGGTGCATCTCACTGTTGGCCAACATGAAGAGCCAATTGACATACTGCAAACTAGGTATAAAGAGGAACTTTGGGTTCACGTCTATCCTATGTAGTTTTTTCTTTGAGTGGGTTCCAATATTGGGCCCTAGAGTCGATATTGTTCTACATGGACCTTGCGATCTAGACATGACACGGTGGACTGAGGTGATGAGGTGAAAGGGGGGTGGTAGGGTGCCAACACCCTACAACGATGATTTTTTCTTCTGGTGGAGTCAACAGGTGATGGATCTGGAGGACTACCCTTATGAAGGGATTGACTTCAGAGGAGATCCAAACATTCCATTACCACCAGGTTCCTCCTATGGAGACATAGATATGCAAATGTTTTTGAATATTTCATTTTTTTGTATTTTTGTATAAGAAAACAAAAATATTTTTGGATGATGTCAAGTACTAACTAAACATATATGTGACGTAGATGTGGGTCCATGACAACCGGAAGGAATTCCATGACACCAGTGGAGGCACCGGGGGGATGAGCCAGTGGGAGGGGACTCTCATAGAGTGCTTCAAAACATGCAGGGAAACCTGTCTCATTTTACACAAAGGATTCCCATGGTTAAGGTAGATGATCTACCATAGGTGAATCCTGATGCATCGATAGGTGGTAGGTGTACCTCGTGCTTGGGTACAACTCTTTCGGCAACTCACAAACGCCATTGTATGCTATCATGACACACATCCGGTGCCACATACATTAATTCCATGATTATTGTATGATCGGTCATGTATGTATTTTGAGGGCATGCGCCCCAATTTTGTACTATAACACTATATTTTTGGAGAGATGAAATATACATAAAAAAAATTGGTCTTCAACTTTACTTATATTACAATGTGTACATTGATGAAAGTGTTTTATTTTCTTTAGTTATGTGACAAATGCCAATCTAAAACAAAATCAGCATATGCATCAGATACATAATTAGAACTTCTAGGTATGTGATGCTAAGTAATAAAATCCAAATGTTATTCCAAAAGTAGAGTAGAGTAGGGTCTCACACATGGTAACTATTGTTCCACTGACATACTACTAACTGGGAGTCCAGGGGAACTTCTAAAGAGCGAATACCATGTGAAATGGAATCACACAAAAGTTCTATAATGGCGTTATATTCGTCCACATTATTTTTTGATGGCCATAGGAAAACACCAGTAGACCCCCGGGTGAGTAAACAATCCAAACGGTGGAAGCCAAGTTCTATTTATGATGACTGGCACTGTCCATGAATCCTAAATAGACTGAAGACTCCATTGACAACTTCCAACCAAAGGAAAAATCGATAAGCAAGTTGAAGATAAGAAAGGGGAAAAATATATATACACTAAAATACATTAGTATACAAAGATTTATGCCCAAGATTGGGGCTCAAGTGTAATATATTTTCAATTAGATCCCATTTATGGGCTCAACCAACATATTTCATTCATAATATTCTAATTCATAAGATCCTTTTTTTAAGACACGTGGCACGATATAGGGACTGTTAGTCTCTAATTGTTTCTTGATTTAGTGAGAAACCCTAATCCTAAACCCTTCCTACCTGCACTTTATTATCTGTTTTCATTCTATTTTAATCATTGTTTTTAGTGTCTTATGGTTTGCATTTTAGTTTTTTGAATAATTTATTTTAGTTTGGAGTTGTAAGACATGGTTTTAAATGATGTGTAACTTTATATGCCTATTTGAACTTTACAAATTCAAATTATGCTAAGTCATTAATAGCGCTACAGGAAAAGCCTTATTCCCATAGCACAATGATAATCATGCCTTGATATCTGCCCGCCACCCAGATTTCATTATGATGACACAGATCGTGGTTTGAGATTTCGAATGTGTCCTACAATAGCTTTGGAATCATTTTGTGATTAAAACCATTACATGATTGGATCGTTCTATACCCACAATGGACTCATTTCAAATCCTTCAATTCTCAAAGATCATTATCTAAACCCGCCACTTGTCATTCTGATTGTGTTGAATTATAAGCACAGGTATTTTTCTCAGAAGAACTGTTATATGTTAACAGTTGAAGTTTGTAAATTCATAATCTGATTAGTGCCTATTGTAGCATCATGTTTCATGGCACCTAAGAGAAGCGGGTAAGTGGTTAGATTGGAACCTGAGGGCATTGATAATCTTGATGCATATCCGCAGATGGCGCAGAGATTTAGAGATGCTGGTTGGTTTGAATTCCTCACTACCTTCCAAGGTTACGACGAATAGGTCTCCATGGAGTTTGCACTGAAATTTGATGGTCACAAGGTGGAGATCGGGAAGATGTTGATGCTGGTGACATAACAGACAATTGCTAAAGCTTGCAGATTGGTAGTTGGAGGAGAAAGATGGTGGAAGAAAGAGCATGTGGTTATAGAGTTTGTTAATCAATTCCTGCTTCCAGATAAGCAAAATCCAAATTGGAGAAGGGGAGTTCCTCCCAGCTGGATTATACTTGAATGGCACACTGCTCTGATCGTTATCCACAGGTATATCAGCTGTGAAGGTATATTTTCACTAGTCTATATCTACCACATTATGATATTAATGCATCTAAATGGTGATTATCCCTTAAATCTGCCTTAGTTTCTACTCAAAATCTTGAAAAAGATGTCAAAGAGAGTGCAGTTACTCTCCACCAATGCAAAGAGAAGTTTGTTTCATCAAGTCTTAATTAAGAATTTAGTTATGTTTTCTTTGAGAGAATTACAAAATCCCTAGAGTTGGCTCATGAAATTTTTAAACCCTAACACACAGTCCAACAAACAGAAGAAAGGCAAAGGAAAAAAGACTGTTACACAGAAACAAAATATTTCAATTGATGAAACCCCTATTAAAGAAGAAATATATGATATCAGGGTGAAAAGGACCAACAGAGGTAAGAGACCCAAATGGGAAACAAAAAAATGAAATTCTTCTTGAGGCAGATTTAAAAATAGAAGAAGACCATTCTGAAGATGCTAAAGCAGATATCAAACGAAAGACAAGAATGTCCCCAGTACATAAAGAATCATTAAAAGAAGGTAATTTTTTTTTTTAATATTCTCTATAGGACCTATAACAAGAGAAACCACCAGATCATCAAAAGATGAAGCAGTGTTTTCTGATGACAAAGGCTATTATTTTGCAGAACCAGAAAAGCTACAGGAAATACTCTTTTGTTTTTACTTGTTATAGTCTTTATCTTTAAGAGCGGTTAAAGAACAGTTGGATAGGAATTTGTTGAAACAAAAAGAGGTTTTTGTTGGGAACATGGCCCTTCACAAAAACCTCTCTCAATTTTTACACAGAAATCACATTTTAATAGAGTCGAATTGATCTTTGAGGCCTATTTTTCTGATAAAGCTATAGGAAATACTCTGTTATTTTTACCTGTTTTAGTCTTTTTCTTCAAGAGAGGTTGCATAAAAGATGGAGATGAATTTGTTTAAACCAAAATATTTTTTTTTTGGGAACTTGACCCTTCACAAAAAAATATCTCAGTTTTTACACAACAATCACATTTTAAGAGATTCGAATTGATCTTTGAGGCCTAATTTTCTGATATTTCACAATAAATAATTTCCTGTTTTAGTCAGTAATTTTGGAAGAGGTTGGAGAACATATGGTGATGAATTTTTTGAAAACAAAAGAGGTTTTTGATGGGAACAAGTCCCTTCACAAAAACCTCTCTCAATTTTTACATAACAATCACCATTTAAGATATATGAAGATATTGTTGGACCCTATTTTTCAGGAATTTACCAGATTTGTTTTCCTGAAAAATATCATGGACATCAGTTGACAAGCCACCTCATCAATTCGAATTGGAAATCAGATTGGATCTTATCCTTGATTATTTGAAACAAGAAACTAAATATAGTTGAGGAGGTTTTCAGATCCATATCTTTTGGATCTTGATAATTATGTATTGTTTCTATATAAACTCTATAGAATGAGAAGTTAGGGGTGGAAAAATTGGAGATCCAAAGGACTTATTTTGAAACTCCTTGTAGGGCATTATTATTCTATTTGACACTTAATAGAAAATTAATATGGATGGTTAGACACTCTTTTCTACTATTTTTTCTTTCTTCATGCTTGATCTCATTATTCAAACTGCAATGCATTTGTTTTCTTGATTATTGATTAATATAGTAAAGAATTTGTTGTGGTGATTATTTTCAAATTTTGATTTTAGGTTGATGGTCTTATTTCTTAATGATATTTTGAGATAAGAATTTGTGTGAAGTTGACAAATTGAAAACTTCATTTTCTATTTTCCTTATTTGTTTAAGCCATCTATGTGACTACCTTTTAACCAGTCAATGGGATATTTTCTGTTCTTATTCTGATTTTCTCATTTATTTTATTACCTTGAGCTAGTTTTCAACCACCTTATTCAAAAAATGAACCATAAAAACCCTCAAAATACTTTTGCAATAACGCAATGATGCCCTATCTTTCCCTCTCACAGTCAAGTGCAACTTTAGGGATTAACATCTTTTGGCGTCATTGTCTGGGATGAAGCAACGAAGATATCTTCCCTGGGAGAATGAAAATGATCAAATCCACTTCTTGATGGTGAACAAGAAGAGGACATGTGCTTGACTGCGGATCTTTAACCATGGTGACTCCACTGTCTAAAAATTAATAGGCGACTCCATTGGATCCAAGCATGGAATCCATTCTGGCTCAAAGGTTTTCTTTTTGTGATTTTTCAGATGTCATTGGTTTTCCAAACCCAATTCTTAGCAGAGCTGAATGGGAAGGTATCCTTCCTATGTTTAAAGGCGAAGATTTGGAGGTTCCAGCTGAGAATCTGCTATATTTTCATGAGTTTATTCATGGGTGTCAGATTGTGCATGAGGATGTCAATATTAATCTTTTCAAATACTCATTGAAGGGAGAAGCCCTCAACTGGTGTAGATCGCTTCCAGCTTCAAGTATTAATTCATTGGCAAGTTTTCATGATACTTTCAATATATTTTAAAAGGAAAAAATTTCAGCTGAAAGTCTTTTTGAAAATTGTTGTGATATATTTGAGAAGCATATTCAGCAGAAACTAGAGTTTTCATCTGTTTTCAAGGATGGAAATCATTTTATTAAGGAATGTCTGCTAGATACCATTGATGATAGGACAGATGATTGCATAGTTGCAGATGCATTTGATCTTGTTCTTGATGCACCTACAGTTTCTGATTTGAATGGACAATATCATGTTTATGATGAGTATAAAGAACAAGTATTTCCTCAACACATTGTTGATAAAACTGATACATATAGCAGTATTGATGAAGGTTATCAACAGCCTGTTATCTTTGTGGTGACATAAGATGAGCAACAATATATTTATGAAAACAACCTGCACATTAGTCATGAATAGTTGAATCTAGTGTATGGCAGCAGTCCTGGATCTGATGAGGAGCATCATGAGCATCACAAAACTGATAGAGAAATGTTCCAAGAAAAATTGATGCTTGCTTATGGGTCATCTGTTGAGAAGTCAATATATGGATTTATAGAACTTGGAAATGACATTCATGATCAGCAACCTAATGAGATCAACTATGAGAAAAAGCACCCTTTTGATTTTAAAAAACCAGGTAAGATCATACATGAATTTTATGATCCAGTTGCTATATGGATAGAGTCACTATTTTCAGTAATGCCATATATTACAAAGTTTGGCATGATGGTTTGCATCAACAAACATGAGCTGGTTGCAGTTTCCTTGTTGTATATTTTGTTCTCTTTTCATATTTTTTTCTATGTATATGAAGATAGGTCAAGCAATTTGTTGCTTGAATTATTTTTCTGGAAATTTATATATACCTGAAACATTTATTCTTAGCAGTTAAAGTAGGGTAGCATAGATGAATAAGCTCATGGCTGAGCACAATATGTGGGGTTTTCATTTTTGAATTAAAGACTCCATGCCTGATGCATATAAGGCACTATTGGCAAGGGAAGTTTGGCCTCAAATGAGGAGCAGAGTTGCAGAAGTTTGGGCCAGATTTGAATGACATTGGTTGACTCCATAACCCAATGGACTAGGCACAACACAAAAGTTGTGGATGTCTGCAGAGCGGAAGATTTGCAGGGTCAGGATTGCACAGATGAGAAGAAATGATAAAGACACGTTGGTCTGCAAGTTCTTGATGTCCCACAGGGAAAAAAAAATCCCTAGAAGGAGCCCGTGTTAGTCTCTAATTTTGTCTTGATTTAGTGAGAAACCATAATCCTAAACCCTTCCTACCTGCACTTTATTATCTTCTTTCATTTAATTTTAATCATTGTTTTTAGTGTCTTATAGTTTGCATTTCAGTTTTTTGAATAATTTATTTAAGTTTGGAGTTGTAAGACATGGTTTTAAATGATGTGTCACTTTATATGCTTGTTTGAACATTAAAAATTCAAATTATGCTAAGTCATTAATAATGCTATGGGAATAGCCTTATTCCTGTAGCGCAAAGATAATCATGCCTTGATATGTGCCCGTCACCCAGATTTTGTTATGATGACACAGATCATGGTTTGAGAGTTCACATGTGTCCCACAATAGCTTTGGAATCATTTTGTGATTCAAACCGTTACATGATCGGATCGCCCTGTACCCACAAAGGACTCATTTCAAATCGTTTAATTCTCAAAGATCATTATCTAAACCCACCACTTGTCATTCTGATTGTGTTGAATTATAAGCGCATGTATTTTTCTCAGAAGAACTACTATATGTTAACAATTGAAGTTTGTAAAATCAGAATCCGATCAATGCTTGTTGTATCATCGTGTTTCATGACGCCTAAGAGAAGCGGGTAAGTGGTCAGATTGGAGCCTGAGGGCATCGAGCTTCTTGAGGCATATCCGCATATGGTGCAGACATTTAGAGATGTTGGTTGGTTTGAATTCCTCACTACCTTCTGTTATCTCCCAAAATAAAACCGTCCTTTTAGTTGAGTTTTGTGGTGGATAGCATGGCTATCGGTAGTTGCCTCAATTCATTTTTGAGTCTTTTTAGCTGCAAAACTTAGGTTTTGGTTTTTGTCTTAGAAAATAATATGAT
>ML792160.1:752318-793404 GCA_009831015.1 Picea engelmannii | reverse complement strand
TGTTGAAAGTGCATGCTTTCTGCAGCTATGGAGTGGTCTTTACAAGGTCGTGCGCTGTTGAAAGTGCATGCTTTCCGCAGCTATGGAGCGGTCTTAAAATGTCACGCGCTGAGGAAAGTGAAGACTTTCCACAACTAATGGGGGTTTTCCACAGGGTCATGCGCTGGTGAAAGGGAAGACTTCCAACAACTAAGGATAAGTTCTCACATGGTGGTGCACTAAGGAAAGTGAAAGATTTCAACAGCTAAGGAGAAGTTCGTGCGGGATCATGTGCTGGTGAAAGTGGTAAGTTTCTACATCTGAGGCATGTTTTCCACGGGTCGTTGGTTGGAGAAAGTGGGAATCATGTGCGCTTATCCAAGTTTCAAAATCAAATCAACTTGAGATCAGAAAGACGCACTGGTGGAAGTGGGTAATCATTTCAACTCGAGTTTCACATCCCAGTCAGATTACATCTCGGATCCGGCTCAGAAACTCACACTCTAAAATCATAGCATCAGGGATGGCAAGTTCGAATTTAGTGGCTCAGGGAACTTTTCAATCCCTTCCCGAGATCCAAATGAAGATCTGAAAATACCATTGGAAAGCTTAGATTCTCTAGATGTCGATCAACTATTCATACATGAAAAACAGATTTTCTATGACCGAGAAATTTGATTTTGAAAATCTGCCTGCTTTCAACAGCGCAAATCGATATTTTATGACCCATTAGTTGTGGAAAGTGGCAACTTTCCACAGCTAAGGAGCGTTTTTCACGGGCTATGCACTGTGGAAATCTTGTCATGGCCAGAATGTTATGATTTTTGCCTAGATCATAATTTTTTGCATGAGAATGAATTGAAACCTATTCTAAGGCTTATTTAACGAATTATCAAGTCTATTTAATTAGCCACTTTTAGAAAATGAAGAGAAGAAAAGGTGTACAAATGTCATTTACCATCTTCAAAAAAGGCAGGATTTCAGGGTTTTGGGAGCCACCTCACATAATTCAAATTTAAGAGAGCCTTGGGAGGCTGAGCTACACATCATCAGATTTCAACCATATTTTGAGGGCCAACAGATAAAGATTTACTTTATTTGAGGATCTATTCCTATTTTTTGTTTACTATTTCTGGAAATTCAGATCCATAGTTTTAGGATCTAATAACTGAATTGTTAAGCTATAAAGCTACACAACGAAGGTGAATGAGGGGGTCAGTTTTGGATACAGAAATTCTCTATTGTACACAGGCTTTTGATGCTAATAGTAAATCACAGGTTCCTTTCTATTTTGATGTCAGTTTTCCACATTCCTTCTATACTGTTATCTGTGTTGTCAAGCCTTTAATGACTGTCATATTATTATTTGGCTCATAACCTGATAATTAGTTTCTTCATTGTTATTTAGACCCTACTTTGTATTGGTTTATTAGCAATATGTTCTTCATCCACCTTAAAGTTATTTGCTGATTATCAATCTTAGAGAGCACTGGTTCATTTGTTTACCATCTTGACTGTGTGAATACCATGTTTGAATTGAGTTATCTTACTGATTCATCTACACAAAATACAAAAACATTTTTACTTGAAGTTACCAAGCACCTTTGGTCTACAACCATAAAGGGTTTCTTGGAGTGATAACAAAATGACACTGTTGCCGGGGAGAGGAGATTGAAGCTCAGCTTCATTGGGACACGACACAGATCCAACTTTGATGATAGACAAAGCCTGGACATTCACTTGGTTGTAATTTTCTATCTGGCAACTCCACGTTCAAAGACTCCACTAGGGAGGATCCTGTTGATAAAAGATGAAGAGGCTAAAGTCAAGATCCAGGTATCAGTTCATTATTTTGCTTCATGAGCTGTTTTTTTTTTTTTTATCAGCTCTTTCATGCTCTTCCCTGCGCGTGTAAAGAGAATTATTTTCTGCTTTGTATATTCAGAAAATCATCATCATTCTTGTATATATCCATCTTTAGAAGAGAAAATCTTGCAGCCCTACATTATAGATATAGATTCGGTAGTCTTACCTCAGCCCATTCATAAAGATGACCACCGTATTTGTTTTCCTTTAGAATCTGATCAACCATGTGACCATGAAAAGATCGAAATTATTTTAAAACCTGTCCAGATCTCAGCCCCTCTAGCCATAATTTCTGAACCTGATCAACAACTTACTATTTCTCATGATCAACGCACAGCTTTTCAAGTTAAGATCCGGATGAAGATGTTCAAACCTTTACAGCTACCCCATCTTCTTCATCCTTATTCTGATGACTGTTATGAATATCTCCCTTTGTTTTCTGGAGAGAATCAAGCTTCAGCTGAGATACACGTGGAATCCTTTTTGGATTTTGTTGATCATTTTCAGCTTGCTCATGAAGATGTGATCATGAGATTTTTTTCAAAGTCTCTGATCAAAGATGTTGTTGCATGTTTTAAAAGTCTGAGAGATGATTCAATTGGTTCTTGGACCGAATTCTCTAATATTTTCCTGAAGTATCGGGGCAAGTACAAATCTTTAGATTCCTATCTTGCTGATTTCTATGCTTTGAAACGAGAGTAGGATGAAGCCCTACCTGTTTTCAATAGAAGGTTTTGCCGTGCTTATCATGACATTCCTTTGGAGGCCAGGCCTACAGAGACAGCTGCCATGATGTATTATGTCATGGGTCTTCATTCAGATCTTGTCCTTCTTCTGCTAGAATGGAAGTCTTCATCCCTGACCCAGTTGTTTGAAGATTCTCAAGAAGTAGAGGAGAACATTTGGGCTTCTCGAAGGATCCGAGATCGAGATTTCTTGGAAAATTTTCGAGTGCATGAGCAAGCAGAATGTCAGTATAATTCAGATTTTGAGCATGAAAGTTATGAGCTTGAAACAGTTTTAGAACAACAACGAGTATGTGAGCTCTTTTTAGATTCGGATCTGAATTTTCCAACAGTTTTAGAGTACTCCAGAGACAGTGCTCTATCATCATCCGCTGAGGATTGTTCTGAAGAAAACAATAAGTATGAGGCAGATGTGGATCAACAGCCTGAGGGTGAGTATATTTCAGATTCAGAATCAGATTCTTCAGTATGTGCAGGGTACTCCAGAGACAGGTATGAATCTAAAGTTTATGATCAATTTGTAAATCAGAATGCATCTATGATAACCAATGATTGCATTGAAAACTACATGTTCCTAGTTGATCATAATCCTTGTCATTTAAACATTGCTCTATCATCATCCACTGAGGACTGTTCTGAAGAAAACAGTAAGTTTGAAGCAGATTTGGATCAGCAGCCTGAGGGTGAGTATATTTCAGATTCAGAATCAGATTTTTCAGTATGTGCAGAGTATTCCAGAGATAGGTATGAGTTTGTATTTCATGACCAGTTTGCAAATCAAGAAGATTCTATGGTAACTGATAATTATATAGGCAACTACATGTTTTCAGTTGATCCAAATTCATATGATGTAAAACTTGTTCTATCATCATCTTTCGTACATTTGTCTGAAGAGGAAGTTACAATCATGGATGATCAATCATTGATCTCAAAAGGACAAGAAGATGATCAGTCCTCTTATAGAGAAACAATCATGGCTGAGAAAGAGGTTACCATGGACATGCAACTTTTTCCCGAGGAGCAACATGTTTCTTATTTTCTTTTCAAGGATCCAATAGCAGTTTTCATGGATCTATACTTTTCAAAGAACCTGAAAATTTCATATTTTATTAGCTTGCCAGTGTTTTTGAGTAAGTATGATTTCCTGAAAAGCTCCTTGTCACTGTGGTTGCATGTTAAACATCATTTGCTGATCAGTAGTAAAGATAAGATTTCTTCAGTGTTCAAATTGCTTGGATGGCTACTATGGAAATCAACATTCACTTAACAAAAGGCAAAGCTGGTTAGTGTAGGAGTAGGTAGAGGAATAAGCTTGCTATACGAGCAAATGACATCTTTTTCAGTTGTTGATTTCATGAATAAGTAGGACAGGTCACAGACAGGTCACAGGCAAACTACAGTCAGACTACAAGTTTGCTGAAGAATAGTTGCACAGACTAGATGACTCCATGCCCAATGCTAAAGGCTACTGAAACTACTAGGTTCTTGGTCACCTCACAGGGAGATGCCCATCCCAGTTGGAGCCAGATGTTATCTCCCAAAATAAAACCGTCCTTTTAGTCGAGTTTTGTGGTGGATAGCATGGCTATCGGTAGTTGCCTCAATTCATTTTTGAGTCTTTTTAGCTGCAAAACTTAGGTTTTGGTTTTTGTCTTAGAAAATAATATGATCCATAAAGTCTTCTTTTCAAAATTTGCATAATTCACTTTCAACAGTTAACATGTGTCCAAAAGTTGAGTGCTAGCTGTGGAAATTGGCGACTTTCAGCAGCTAAGGAGCGCTTCTCATAAGTCTATGCGCTGTTGAAAGTGGTGAATTTCAAAATGTCCAACAATTAGTTTCGCGGGTCATGCGCTGTTGAAAGTGCATGCTTTCCACAGCTATGGAGCGGTCTTTACAAGGTCGTGCGTTGTTGAAAGTGCATGCTTTCTGCAGCTATGGAGCGGTCTTTACAAGGTCGTGCGCTGTTGAAAGTGCATGCTTTCCGCAGCTATGGAGCGGTCTTTACAAGGTCGTGTGTTGTTGAAAGTGCATGCTTTCCGCAGCTATGGAGCGGTCTTTACAAGGTCGTGCGCTGTTGAAAGTGCATGCTTTCCGCAGCTATGGAGTGGTCTTTACAAGGTCATGCGCTGTTGAAAGTGCATGCTTTCCGTAGCTATGGAGCAGTCTTAAAATGTCACGCGCTGATGAAAGTGAAGAATTTCCACAGCTAACGGGGGTTTTCCATAGGGTCATGCGCTGGTGAAAGCGAAGACTTCCAAAAGCTAAGGATAAGTTCTCACATGGTGGCGCGCTGAGGAAAGTGAAATCTTTCAACAGCTAAGGAGCAGTTCATGCGGGATCATGTGCTGGTGAAAGTGGTAAGTTTCTACATCTGAGGGGCGTTTTCCATGGGCCGTTGGTTGGAGAAAGCGAGAATCATGTGCGCTTATCCACGTTTCAAAATCAAATAAACTTGCGATCAGAAAGACGCGCTGGTGGAAGTGGGTAATCATTTCAACTCGAGTTTCACGTCCCAGTTGAATTACATCTCAGATCCGGCTCAGAAACTGACGCTCTAAAATCATAGCATCAGGGATGGCAAGTTCGAATTTAGTGGCTCAGGGCACTTTTCAATCCCTTCTCGAGATCCAAAAGAAGATCTAAAAACACCATTGGAAAGATTAGATTCTCTAGATGTCGATCGACTATTCATACATGAAAAACATATTTTCTATGACCGAGAAATTTGATTTTGAAAATCTGCCTGCTTTCAACAGCGCAAATCGATATTTTATGACCCATTAGCTGTGGAAAGTGGCGACTTTCCGCAGCGAAGGATCATTTTTCACGGGCTATGCACTATGGAAAGCTTGTCACGACCAGAATGTTACGATTTTCGCCCAGATCGTAATTTTTTGCATGAGAATGAATCGAAACCTATTCTAAGGCTTATTTAATGAATTATCAAGTCTATTTAATCAGCCACTTTTAGAAAATGAAGAGAAGAAAAGGTGTACAAATGTCATTTACCATATTTAAAAGAGGCAGGATTTCAGGGTTTTGGGAGCCACCTCACATAATTCGAATTTCAGAGAGCCTTGGGAGGCTGAGCTACACATCATCAGATTTCAACCATATTTTGAGGGCCAACGGATAAAGATTTACTTTATTCGAGGATCTATTCATATTTTTTGTTTACTATTTCTGGAAGTTCAGATCCATAGTTTTAGGATCTAATAACTGAATTGTTAAGATATAAAGCTACATAATGAAGGTGAATGAGGGGGTCGGTTTTGGATACAGAAATTCTCTATTGTACACAGGCTTTTGATGCTAATACTAAATCACAGGTTCCTTTCTATTTTGATGTCAGTTTTCCACATTCCTTCTATACTGTTATCTGTGTTGTCAAGCCTTTAATGACTGTCATCTTATTATTTGGCTCATAACTTGATAATTAGTTTCTTCATTGTTAATTAGACCCTAGTTTGTATTGGTTTATTAGCAATCTGTTCTTCATCCACCTTAAAGTTATTTGCTGATTATCAATCTTAGAGAGCACTGGTTCATTTTTTTACCATCTTGACTATCTGAATACCATGTTTGAATTGAGTTATCTTACTGATTCATCTACACAAAATACAAAAACATTTTTACTTGAAGTTACCAAGCACCTTTGGTCTACAACCACAAAGGGTTTCTTGGAGTGATAACACCTTCCAAGGTCTCGATGAACAGGTCTCCATGGAGTTTGCATTGAACTTTGATGGTCACAAGGTGGAGATCGGGAAGATACTGATGTTGGTGACATAATAGACAATTGCTAAAGCTTGCATATTGGTGGTTGGAGGAGAAAGATGGTGGAAGAAAGAGCATGTGGTTACAAAGTTTGTCAATCAATTCCTTCTTCCATATAATCAAAATCCGAATTGGAGAAGGGGAGTTCCTCACAGCTGGATTATACCTGAGTGGTACACTACTCTGATCATTATCCATAGGTATATCACCTGCAAAGGTATATTTTCATTAGTCTATATCTACCACATTAGGATATTAATGCATCTAAATGGCGATTATCCCTTAAATCTGCCTTACTTTTGATCCAGATTATTTTCGGCACGAAATGAGAGCGGAGATATAATAAAGAAATGCACAGAGATATTGCAGATATTCAATAATATAACAGGAATGTATCAGAGATGCAACCACAAACACAAATATACAGTAATACACGATTTCTATTAATCATAGAAATGTACAGAGACTGTAAAAATATAGAGTGAAAGACTTGCTAGAATGGTGGCAGCTTATCTTTGAGAAGAGATGTGACGGCTACTCGCATTCGCAAGAAGATGATTACAATGAGGCTCTGAAGGCCCTTTTACAATAAACAGGAATGCCAAAAGTCATAGACATCCAAAAACCTAACCCTAGGAGATGAAGCACCAAAAGTCATGTGGGCCCTGTTTGGGTAAGTGAGTACATCAACTTCCCGAGATCGTAACTTTTGCATATGATCTCCATTTTAGGTGTGTGATAGCTCGTTGGAAAGGTATTGTCGAGGAGATTCATTTTGGGGGCTCAATAATGCCTTTAGCTATCATTGAGAACCTATATCTCGAAAAACATTCATTTGGACCCTCAAAATGGCCCCAAAAGTTAAAACCTGCTAAAAATAGTAAATTGCCAAAATGGCCAGAAAACTGTTTTGAGCCATTTGGAAAATGTGGGTGGCCACCGATATTCACCTGGATCAACTTTCTACTGAAAATATTGACAAAGAGGTCAAAGAGAGTGAATTCACTCTCCACCTATGCAAAGAGCAGTCTGTTTCATCAAGTATTTATTAAGACTTTAGTTACTGCTTTGAGAGAATTACAGAAACCCTGGAGTTGGCTCATGCAATCTTTAAACCCTAACACACAATCCAACAAATAGAAGAAAGGCAAAGGAAAAAATATCATTACACAGAAACAAAATATTTCAATTGATGAAACCCCTGTTAAAGAAGAAATGGTTGATATCAGGGTGATGAGGACCAACAGAGGTAAGAGACCCAAATGGGAAACAAAAAAATGAAATTCTTCCCGAGGCAGATTTAAAAACAGAAGAAGACCATTCTAAAGATGCTAAAGGAGATATCAAACGAAAGACAAGAATGTCCCTAGTACTTAAAGAATCATTAAAAGAAGGTAAAAAAATTATTATATTCTCTACAGGACCTGTAACAAGAGCAACCACTAGATCATCAAAATCTGAAGTAGTGTTTTCTGATGACAAAAACCATTATTTTGCAGAACCATAAAAGCTACAGAAAATACTCTGTTTTTTTTACCTGTTATAGTCTTTATCTTCAGGAGAGGTTACAGAACAGATGGAGAGGAATTTGTTGAAACCAAAAGAGGTTTTTGTTGGGAACATTCCCCTTTACAAAAACCTCTCTCAGTTTTTACACAACAATCACATTTTAAGAGACTCGAATTAATATTTGAGGCCTATTTTCCTGATAAAGCTACAGGAAATACTCTATTATTTTTACCTATTTTAGTCTTTTTCTTCAAGAGAGGTTGAAGAACAACTAGAGATGAATTTGTTGAAACCAAAAGATTCTTTTGTTGGGAACATGCCCCTTCACAAAAAATTCTCTCGGTTTTTACACAACAATCACATTTTAAGAGATTCGAATTGATCTTTGAGGCCTAATTTTCTGATATTTCACAATAAATAATTTCTTGTTTTAGTCAGTAATTTTGGGAGAGGTTGGAGAACATATGGTGATGAATTTTTTGAAACCAAAAGATTTTTTTGATGGGAACAAGTCCCTTCACAAAAACCTCTCTCAATTTTTACACAACGATCACCATTTAAGAGATACAAAGAGATTGTTGGACCCTATTTTTCAGGAATTTACCAGATTTGTTTTCCTGAAAAATCTCATGGACAACAGTTGACAAGCCACCTCATCAATTCAAATTGGAGATCAGATTGGATCTTATCCTTGATTGTTTTAAACAAGAAACTAAATATAGACGAGGAGGTTTTCAGATCCATTTCTTTTGGATCTTGATAATTATGTATTGTTTCTATATAAACTCTGTAGAATAAGAAGTTAGGGGTGGAAAATTTGGAGATCCAAAGGACTTATTTTGAAAATCCTTGTAAGGCATTATTATTCTATTTGACACTTAATAGAAAAGGCATATGGATGGTTAGACACTCCTTTTTACTCTGTTTTCTTTCCTCTTGCTTGATCTCATTATTCAAACTACAATGCATTTGTTTTCTTGATTATTGATTAATACAGTAAACAATTTGCTGTGGTGATTATTTTCAAGTTTTGATTTCAGGTTGATTGTGTTGTTTCTTAATGATATTTTGAGATAAGAATTTGTGTGAAGTTGACAAATTGAAAACTTCATTTTCTATTTTCCTTATTTGTTTAATCCATCTGTGTGACTACCTTTTAACCAGTCAATGGGATATTTTTTGTTCTTATTGATTTTATCATTTATTTTATTACCTTGAGCTAGTTTTCAACCACCTTATTCAAAAACCAAACCATAAAAACCCTCAAAACACTTTTGCAATAACTCGATGATTCCCTAGCTTTCCCTCTCACAGTCAAGTGCAACTTTAGGGACTAACAGGGACCATGCCACATGGGTTTGAACTTGCTTGCCCCCAATGGTTCTTTGGCTTTGTCGTACAAAGGACCAAGTCACCCTCAGTGTACTACCGAGGAAAGGAAGACTTATGATATTGGACCTTGACACATCATTTATTCACCTCAATAGCCATGGAGGAATCTTGACGCTGCTCATCTAGACTCTCTTGGTGTATGAGGTGTTTTTCATGATCAAAAGTGTCGGGTAGGAGCATAACTGCCAATATAAGAGAAGGGATTTCACATTCAATAGGTAGGATTGAATCCACACCATTCACTAATTGGAAAGGATAAAAAACAATGGAAGTCTTAATCGAGGTTCGGTATGACCAAAGTGCTTGATAAAGCATGATATGCCAGTCATATTTTCTCCGGCTGACAGTTTTCTACAAAATGGTCTTGAGAGACTTGTTCACGGCCTTTACTTGTCCATTTTCCTGGGGGTAGTAAGGGGTAGAGTGAACATATTTAAACCCTAGTTTCGAAGCTAATTATTTCATCATTTAGTTCTAAAAGTGACTTCCATGAACAGTGATAATATCACTCAAGATTCCGAACCTGGCTATAATTTGATTGAACACAAAGAATGAAGTAGTCTTACCATCAAATTTAACTATAGGAATCTCCTCAGCCCACTTAGTAAAGTAGTCTATGACCACGATAATGTGTTGATGCCCCCCAATCGAATTTGGGTTGCAATCCAGAAAATCCACCCCCCACTTGGTGAAGGGACCGATGGTAACAACTGGATGGAGAGGGGTTGTATGAGAGCAAATATTACGAGTGAACACTTGGAAGGGGTGATACTTCTTAATCGATTCGAAAAAATCTTTAAAAATAGACGACAAAAAATAACCGGCTCACAAACATTTCTGGGTTGTTGCAAGCCTGGATAGATGACCACCATAAGAACCACTCTGGCAGTCGTTTAGAATAGACTCATATTCTTTGTGAGTCAAGCAATGATGCAAGATAATGTCTACTCCTCGGCGATACAAAGTGTCACCGATGATAAGGTAATTCTTATCTTAGTATCGTATACATTGTCGATCATCTCTTGAGAGATGATGAGGGAAATTCAAAGTTTGAAAATAGACCACAATATCTCCATACCAGGGGTCTGACGACGAGACAAGGAATTTTTTTTCATCCGCAAATGAATCAACATGAATAACATCATCATCTAATCGAGGGAAGTCAGATATTAACTCTACAAAAACTAGTGATTTCTTGGATTTTGCAGAAGCGAAATCGAGATCAAATTATTGTAAGATGACAATCCATTTATTGTATTCCCCCCCTACGATACGCCTAGTAAGGATGTATTGAAATGGATTGACATCAACAACCATAGTAGTTTTTCAAAGAAATATATAGTGTCTCAATCGTTGAACTGCGTGAACGACAACCAAATCTAGCTTTTCAAAATGAGAATATTTGAGTTCAGGGAGGACTAAGTTTTGACTAAGATAGTAAATGATGTGCTCACGGAGCTCATCATCCTCTTGAACCAACACCATACCAATCGTCTCTTTAGATACGATGATATAAAACAAGTAATCTCTACTGTATATCAGAGACTTCAACAAAGGCATTGATACCAAGGCTTTATTTAAAGCATCGAAGGATTCTTGGGCTTGCTCATCCTAGATAAAATGAGTGTCCTTATTTAAGAGACACATGAAACCCTTATTAATATTGGCATAGTTCACTATAAACTATCGTAAAAATTTATCTTTCCCCTGTAAACCTTGAAGTTGACAAATAGTGTGTGGGGGAAGAAATCGAAGTATTGCCTCAACCTTTAATAGATCCACCATGATTCTAGTATCAGAGACTAAGAATCCTAGAAATCTACCCAACCTAATGCAAAAGATGCATTTATGAGGGTTCAAATGGATGTAGTAATGGCGACATATTTTGAAAACTAGTCGAAGGTGGGTAGGGTGATCCACTCTCTTATAAGAGTGAGCAGCGAGATCGTCAAGATAGGATTCAATTATATGCTTGAGATCATGAAATTTGAAGGTCACAACTCATTGGAAGGTTGCTCCGACGTTCTTAAGGCCAAAAGGAATTTTTCGGTATGCGAATGTACCCCAAGGACAAATAAATTTTGTCTTATGTTGGTCCTCGGGCTTAATCTGAATTTGGTTATACCCTAAAAATATGTCAATAAAATAAAAAACTTATCTTCCCACACAATGATTGAGAATATGATGAATGAAGGGTGTCAGGAATTTGTCTTTAGGATAGGCCTTATTCAAGTCTCAAAAATCCATGCATACACAGATGGTTCCTTGATTTTTGTTCACAGGAACAAGATTGGATACCCATTCAGTCAAGGAAACCAGGTAGATAAGCCAACGTTAAGAAATTTTTATACCTCTACCTTAATAACATTGGCCTTAATAGGATTGATAGATCTAAGTCGTTTTTGAACAGGTTTAGCATCTAGGTAGGTTTTAATCTCATTTTTGACAATTCGAGGGTCGATTCTTGGCATATATTCATATGACCAAGAAAATACATCGCATAATTCTTTGAAAATCTCAGTGTAGATCAAAATTTCTTCTGGAGAACAACTTGTACCGATGTATACATTTTCAACCTTACTAGGAATACGAGAGATATCGATCGTGATGGTAGGAGAGATACTCGCCATGTTTTCTTTGGCATAAATTCCATGCGTATCAAGTGGAACTACAACGTGACTGACTATCTCGCTCAATGTAGATCGAAAATCATATTGTTCGATTCTAGCAAGCTTCAGGAGAAAATAAGAGCGATGGTGCATATCATCCCATGGCTTGTCAGAACCATTCATGGCCTTTACAATTGCTTCATCCGAGGGTAAAGTATCATCATGGAAGTCACGTGAGAAAGATGATGAAGTGGCCCATACGTGCTCAAGAATAGGATCCTCCTCATCCGTCTGTCAGGCGACAAGATCCAGATCGACAGAAAATTCAAGGACAACCTAATACGCTATCTCTGCAGTCGATAGTGACACAACCATTCCAGTATGTGAGTAACCTTCACATGAAGCAGTCGAGGAAGTTAGGGTCCAAGAATCATTAAAATATGAAGTGCGAAAAGGAACGTACCTCATTGACGAAGCATACCTACTAGACATGGCATAGATACAATGAATTGGTGCCATGAAATAGAAGGTACCCATAAGGGATGAATACATTCCGACACTGATATTATCATTTTCCAACTGAGAATTGTCAATCACAGGGATCAACGGTCCAACCGATGAATTGTGGCTAGCATACACAAAGGTCAAGTGGTCGATTATCACGATCTTCCCATCGCGAGTAAAGAAAAGAGTGAAGAAGACTAACGATATGATTGTAGTCATAGCATAAGTCCAATTATGTCCTAGTAACAAGTTATAGTCGAGGAGCGCATCAACCACCTTGAAATCCACCTCCATCATCTTCCCACCTAACTGGACCGGGAAGGCATGGATAATAACATGATGGTGGAAATAATGATTGTCAAAAGTAGTCAACATGGTCGAATATTGAGAGAGGGTCGAAGATCCGAGGGCTTTCCAACATACTAGGGACATCACACATGTTATAACTCCTTCATTAATAACAATACATTTGATGGTATACTTTGAGTAACCCACATGGATTTGGAATGACACATGGGAAGGAAAACAAGGATTCACATCTATGACATCAAAATTGATAACCTTAGAGCCACAGGGATATAGAGATCCTAATGAAAATAAAAATGCATTCCTCTATGAAGGAAAAGTCTGGAGTACCTCCAGATCTGACATCGCATAAGGGGTTTGACCCGGATCCTCAACAATAGAGTAATTTTGGGTAGATCTAGCATTAGGATTGTGGGTAGAGCGCTTGAGTACTCCTTTTGGAATATGAGGTGGGGGATCTGGTTTTTTGATCTGTAAAGGTGTCTCCAGAGGAGGGGGAAACTCTAGACTAGGTATAGTCTGTGAATAATTGTAATCGCGAGACTGAGTGGCTATATTAACCTCATAATTAACCATATTGATACATAGATGGTCACCATCTTACATCAGTGGGTTTTGAATTCCACTCATAAGATTTATGGCATTCAAGAAGTTTGAGGCCATGTGTTGATTATGTGGAAAAGGATTAGCCAGCAAAATGAGCGGTAGAAATAAAATCCTCGCAGCTTTCACAAGTTTGGGGCACAAGTGGGTAAGGTGATTGTTGGTACAAAACTTGCAGGGAAACTTCACCTTTCACCTTTGTTTTTTTCCCTCACCAACATTATTATTCGACCTCTCATTATTACTGTTGTCCTTTGGATTATTATTATTCTTCCCACCCTTACAATTTTTACCATGTCCTTTATTTTTATTCCCTCCTGGTTGCTGGTTACCATTCGGTTGGTCAACAATTGCACATAATGTACATCCACCGAATGAGTAAGAGTGGAGGACACAGACAAAGTTGGACCTCCTACAGACTAGTTTAGAGACAACTCTTTCAACTGGCTTGTCACAAAGTCTACAGATTTCACATTTAGGGAGCCTACAATTCCATCGGCATGAGGCCCAGGATTTTTTCTAGGGTCATATTTTGACCTCAGTGTGTCTAGAAGAATTTCGTATAACATCCTAGAATGAGCATATATAAGATCTAACTGCTGGGATTTAAAAATTGCTTCTTCCTCAGATGTAACCCCAGATGTAGAAACATCCTTCGAAATATAATGCTGTAGAGACTTAAGGAACCACTCTAGCAGGAATTTCGAAGGTATGTAAGCCTTGATCAATATCTTCCATCTATGCCACTCTTGGATGTGATCCAAGATATGCGTGGCTTTTTCCTGACGGAAGGTCGACAAAATTTCTATGTTGACATCATAACGAACCAACAATTGGAAGTGGTTGAGGAAGAATAATACCATTTGATTAAAAGTTCTGTATGTCCCCCCTGGTAGTTCTATGTACAATTTCACTGCAACCCCCGTGAGGGTGCGTTGAAAAAATATTAAATGAATATAATCATCATTAAGGTTATTAGAAGAGAATCAAAGATGAAAAGTAGTGATGTGATCACTAGGATCCTCAACAGTCTTGCCTTCGAATTTTAGAATATCTGAAGGAAGCTTGGTGGGGATGGGGGGGCATGTCGGATCATGACACATAGGGTCATTCATCAATCTAGACAAGCCTGGAAAATTGAGCGTGGCCAAAAAAGGGAGACGAGGTTGGGACATCTAGCCCCAAGCTCCTGGGAAATATTGTTGTTAGGGAATCAAAACCCATCTAGGGTTATGGTATGCACCATGTCCCTGTCTAGGATTGTAAGACCCTACTTCAAAATTTCCCCTAGCTGGAGTAGCTCTAGGTTGGGGGTTTCCCAAGGTATGAAACTGACCTCCCTCATGTGTGAATCTGGAGGATATAGGTGGATTCTTCATGCCAAACGTGTTGGTTGAAATCAATGTAGAGGCGGTAGGTGTAAAAGACAAACCTTAAAAAACAACTTGTCTTCCAGGTTGCCCACTCCATCCAGGAGCATTAGGACCAAGATTAGACCTAGGGTGAAGAGGAGGAAGGCCTCCAACTGTAGGAATCATTTGTGGGATATGAACACTGCCAAATGAAAATGGAGTATGTGGAGGAGCCATGCCCCCAAGTCCAATACTAGTATTCAGATTATATGCTTGGATGGAGGATAAAAATTGCGATGTGAAATTTGACATACCATAATAAAAAGGGATAGAGGTCATAGGGATGGACTGAATATTGTATCCCGATGAGTGACAAAGGGACCCAAAAGGGTTCGTGGCTATAGGTTGAGCATTCACTATAGGTCAGACGAGAGTGATAATGGGAACTTCTGGCACTACAACCATTGTGGTTGAAGGTGTCGAAGGAGTAACATTAACTATAGTGGGTATGGGAGTCGAAGGAATCCCAATATCTTTTTGACTTGATTCAGTACTCATCCTTGTATGATAACAAGTATGGTAAGTGGCGGTGTGTGTACCACGTTTAATAACTTTACACCTTTTATAAGGAAAAGACTCAAGATGCAGTGGTAATCATAACAAATGGAGAGACCTATGAGGAAGCTGGTCTGTCTCCATGATGACTCAAGACTTGAGATATAAAAAACAATCCTAAGGCTGACTAGTAATAAAAGAGCACACCAAAATAATCAAAAGGCCAATATGCACACAAACAGGATAAAGTGGTTCAAAGGGGCCTCCCTCCCTAAAGTAGGTATGCCTCACCCAAGAGGGGCTTGAGACTCCCTGCAAAAGATCAGAGGTATCATAATCAGTTATAAGGGCCCTCATGGGAATAAAAACCAATCGATCAGATCCCCCCAACGAGGTAATACTCCATAAAGGCTATGTGTTGTCCGATCCTTATCTAACCCAGGGTACCTGCAGAATAACCCCTGCAAGTAACCTATGTGGTAACTATGTCAAGACACTAAGAAAAAAAGGTATAACCGATGTGCAGGTGAACAATCGTTAGTTAGGTCCACCGTATGGGAAGGGTAAAAAAGCCTGAAACCTTGAAAGCACCACCTCTCATAGAGGTAAAGGCACTAGTAATATCCCCATATACGAATAGATCCCCAAAAATATATCTGACGTTAAGAAGATATTGAGGGGATATCCCCTCAACCAACTTCATGCGAAATCGTGCTTAACTCTGGTGTAAGTAGAGCCTCTCGATGTCACCAATTATATAATGGATTTCCACACTCCCTTAGTTAGACACATATGTTGATTTAATAACATTGGGGAAGTTTACTCACAAAACCCTATTCCAAGGCTCTAAATCCTAAGCTAGTTTGTGTACCCTAAAAATAAAATCATTTCTAATCAATTTTAAATTTACCAGTGTTTATTTTAGTGGCCTTTGTTACTCAAAAAGGCACGGTAGTGAAACGGATGATGTTATGATTCAACACGTAAAATAAATAAATATGAATAAAATGCAAAGTCCTAACTTCAATTCCCAATAAATGACAAGCTTTTCAAAATGCAATTTTCAATTTAATTATGCAATTCAAAATAAGATGCAATATTTCCATACATGTACTAAGATCAATGATAAGAACCAAAAAGATCAAATGCCAACAATGCAAAATGTTTATTATTTTTGTATTTTCAATATAAAAGAATGAAAATGAAAGGACTTAACATCATCTTGATATAAATATTCTACTGTATGTAAACAGAGACAAACCAAATGCGATATCAAGAAGGAAACACCAGCCCAAGATGCAAGGACAATTAATTAAAAGTATGATGATAGAGGCACCGCCCAAAAATTCAACCAAAGAAAGGTTTCCTATCACTCTGCAGGTGCTTAATAGTCATAATAGAGACCTAAGAAGACTCAACAACCATCAAAACATACCCAAAAAACATCAAACTCAGAAACCAAGCATACAATAATGATTTATGCGACTGTTCAGGATAAAACCGTGTATATACACTTCCTACATAATGACAGTACGTGTATGTACGCAATTGTTAGGGAAAAAACCGTGTATATGTATTGAAACACTGTCAGGTTAAGGATAAGGATAAAAAACTCAGACTCAAAATGAACAGAGGTTGTAAAGCAATTAGACGTCAATAAACTGAATATAAATGAGAGCAGTCAAACGAGAAAAACACTCCAAACCACAAAAAGAAGATTCTTTCCCCAATATGGTCGTCAATTCTGTTACGAGGAAAATATCTCAATGACATGGGGTAAATCACAATGGATAGAAATGAATGAAGAAATAAACTCTAATCTCAAGTATTCTATATAAAAAAAGATTATAACAAGACAAGATAAAGAGCCTGCCTCCTCCAGACATTTGATGAAGTTCACCATTGATCACTTGACTCAAATAAATACACCTGCAACTTGTCCTCAACAACCAAGATACACAAGCATATGGTGATAATATATAAGTTAGCACATTCGATAGAATAATCCATCAATATTCATAACAAATATTCCCATGGAATAACAATTCAACTATTTGCAACACATTAATTGGATGAGAAAAGAGTATTTCTATTAAAATGTAATAATCAGAAGTGTATGAATGAAAAAATCCCATGTCGACACGGTTCAAAACCTATAAACTAATTCCCTTCCAACTGGGCCTCCACCACTTCAATCCTCCACCAAAGGATAACTCATTGTAACAACCCTAGTTAAATAGTTGCATAGGGTTTATCAAGTATAGTTAATTAAATAATTAACCGTCCTAGTGTGTATTAGTTAAATAACAATTATTTATTAATAATATTTATTAATTAATTAATTAATTATTAATTGATTAATTAACACATTTAAGGTTTAGGTAAGGAATTAAAGGCTTAATAACTTTAATTTATTTATTATAAAACTTTACGCATGACAAGGATTAGGGTATTGAATGGAGGGATAAGGTAGTAAATGGAGGGATAAGGTGGGTGGCATTAAATGAAGGAGGAGGTGGTGAATGGGGAAGGATATGAGGGGGCAGAGGCCTTCGGGAGAGGATTATGAAATTTTGGAGGAGGAAGCATTATTGAGAGGGAAGGACTGTATTTTCTGTTGGGTATTTTCTAGTTTGGTTTGGAGAGTTTGGGTGGATTGTTAAAGGGGTGCACCAGGTTGCTGGGAGTTTTGGGCTTGGGGACCAGGAATCCTCATGGAATCCTAGAGCTAGGGAGCCGAACAAGCTCTGTTCCTGGCTGGCAGGGAGGAAGATTTAGTTTTGGGCAGAGTTTGGACAAAGCAACAAAGAGGCAACCTAAGAGTGGGAATTTAGCATCAGACATAGGTTTTTTTATTTATGTATTCTCATGAACATGTGGTGAATATGTGATTGTTACGTAAGCTTATTTACATGCTGTTAATAAATCTAATTTATGCTGAATAGTAAATGATTATAGGTTATGATTAAATTGTACAGGATATATGTTTTTATTCAATATTTTAGCTTGTGTTTTATAAGGCTCTGTGGGGATAGAGACCTTACACTTGGTATCAGAGCTGTAGTTTAAAATATGGGACCAAAGGGCCACCTACCCACCCATCCTCTTAACTATGGACAAAAAGATAATCTATGTGTCCTGTAAACAACCCTGAAACTCTCTAAAACTTGTAAATCTGGGCCTCAAGGCCAAGCTCCAACTCCAACTCCAGCTCCACCTAACCTGCAAGCCAAACACACATTTTTTTATATATATACATGAACAATATGCACATTGAAAAATGAAAAGGTATAATATTATAGATATTGAAAGTAAAAAAACATACATACACACATACATACATACATACATACATACATACATACATACATACATACATACATACATACATACATACATACATACATACATACATACATACATACATACANATATATATATATATATATATATATATATATATATATATATATATAACAAGAAAAACATTCGGGCCTGATATTAAATCTTCAAGTCCACACAAGTTTCAAGTCATAGCACACAACGCCTAGCGCTTGAGTATAGCACTAAGCTCCCAAAGACCTTACCGAACAATCCATAATCCATGCTTAACATGGTCAGTAGAACTCCCTAGAAGGCAATGAAGTAGATGAATAAATTCAAGGAGAAAAATAGAATAAATAATCAAAATTCTTCCCTGCGGTAAGAAAATCCCAATATTATTTTCTAAATCAACTCAAGGCTTAGCAGTATATGACCAATGAGGATGTTATGAGCTATTATTTCATAAGAAAAATGACCTGACCCCAAAAGCAAACTCCAACAATGCATCACCTTGTAAATTCCCTTGGAGATGCTATGATTCTATCGTGTTTGATTATGCTCCAAAATGTAACACCACCAAACTAGCTGGTCCTCAGAGTGTAATCAAAATTCCTCACAAGATTATATATGAATAAAATATTACAAGTATCCACGTAGTAAATATTAAATATTACAAGTATTTAGGATTAGATATGAATAAAATAAAAATTAGAAGAAAGATGAAAAATGAATATAGTTAAAGTAATAAAAAGCAGGCACACATGTCACACTGCCAATTCACTCCTCTCCAACGTCTCCCAGACGTCAAGCTGCATGCTCTTAAATCCTCCATCAATACATAGTTACGGCGGTCACTCTGTTAGAACAATATCACCAATAGAAAAGTAAATAACCCAACCACGAGTCAAGCACTATGCACTACATGTCAAGCAAATCACCTGCAAAATAACCCAGTCAAGCACCTGCAAAATAACACAAATTAGAAAATAAAAACTTGACGGCCCAGTCTCCAAGTCACAAGCATGGACCAACACTAATCCATACAAATACCAGCGCCCAAGATCAAGTGCCAAGTCGCAAGGGAGCATAGTGTTCACAACAGAGTTAAAAAAAATAAATTACATATATATAGAAAGATTTAGCTCCCTCTCCATATCCATGCGACCTACAAACAAATTTATTGTCAGTCCCTGCAACAGTAATGGACACCAAAAGACTATTCAAGAGTCAAAACAACCCTCCAACTTTGCATCTCAAACTCACTTAATTTTTTTTTTTATAAATAATGATCTAGAATATGTCTAACAAATGCATAGAGTACACAACCTTAGTGCATAAGCCTATAAGAGACCCTGCAATGATAGACCTTGCATCTTAAATTTGATTTGTACCTCATGAACAGAGCCCTACAAAATTTACAAATATGTGTTTGGGGCCGAAAGGAGAGGCAGACAATTGCAACAGGTAGTGGAAAAAACAAACCTATAACACAATACATCACAGAAAAAAAGAATAACAAAAAGCTGTAGCACTTATTCATCATATGCAACGCATCATGTGGCTTTCCTTATTTCTAGCCATGCATTCACCACAGTCTTCTAAGAACATAGTCGAGACCAAGCACCCAGAGTGCTCAACACAGAGATACAAGTGCTCCTGCCAAATCCACGAGTAAGCACCTACCACAGATCATACACAAAGCACCAAAGCCAAGCGATCAAGTGCCCAAGCGCAGAGATCTGGCCACTCTCCCAGTCTTTGAACCAAACACACACACAACACAAGTCAGGTCAAATCCATCCCACTAGTGCCAAACTAAGTCACATGGAGGAGGAACCCGCGAGGGGGCGCCACTATGATCAATGCGTTCGAAACTGCCTCTGAGAAGGATATCCAATGTCGATGGTTATGCCATAAACATCAAAGCTGAGCCTACCAAGAGGGAGAGAATAGAGTGGAGAGCTGACAGAGCATTAGATGCATGTTTGTGTAAGGTTTTAGGGGATGAGAGCCCGAGAGAGAGTACATGTAGGGTTAGGTTTAGGTATGGAAGGCATTGGAGGAAGTAAGGCGGGCACGTGGAATCCATGCGTGCTTGCAATTTTTTTTTTAATTATTTTGATTTTTGTTAAAAAACATATTTATTAAATTGCATTTTTTTTTATTTTTTTTATATATTTATAAATATTCGTTAAATTAATCATTTAAAATTTGTTATTACATATTCCAATTTTTGTTAAATATTATTAAATTTATGTTAAACATTTTTTTTTAAACATTATTAAATTTATGTTAAACATCTTGATTAGAAATTTATGTTAAACATTTTGTTAAACATCATTCAATTTACATTTAAAATTGTGTTTAAATTATATTTAAATTAATGATCTAAATTCATGTTTAAATTTAAAACTACTTAAGGTGATTAAATTATTAGTAACTAATAAATTAGAATGATTAATTAACTAAGTGAGTGATCAATGTTAATGATAAATTATGATTAGAAATCATGTTAATTAGTTTTAAATGAAAATTTTAAAGGACTTAGACCAGGATAATCGGGAGGGGTTCCATGCGTGCTAGGAAGCTAAGTTAGAGGAATAGGCAAGAGGGGTACAGTGCTAGCGTAACTACCGAGTGAGAGGGTCAATAGTTTTCTTAGGTGAAGACATCAAGCTTAGACGCTTAAACCCCAACCTAGCCACCTCCCCTAAAGAGAGTAATGTCTGTTTATAGACAAGTAAAAAAAACTTACGCGTAACCCTGTTTTCTAGTTTAAGTTGTGCAAAGGTGGAACGTCCTTGAACTCACCCTGACAACTTTTGTTGATGCAGGTTAAATAATATAGGATGGTGTTGGTGGCAGAGGTCACTCCTGGATTGCTTGCAGGAGCAGAGCCTGACACCCATCAGTTTAATTTCACGATTTTTTTAAAGAGGTGATCGAATGGAGGAAAACTCAGAACAGTATCGTCTCAACTCAGAAACTAGACCAGGAATGCATGAACGAGTGAGGTCTTGATAAACTTCAAACAGTGAGTTGTAATAAAGGGTGAGTAGGGCGAAGACTTGCGTGAGAAGAGTGCGAAAGTCTATCATAAACACTCGGTTTGTAACAGACTGGAGAAGAAAGCATCCAAACACAAAATCCTTTTACATTCAAATATAGAAGACCAGAGAATACAATAGTGTCACAACAAATCCTTTATCATAACAAGATTGCAACAATCCACGCGAATCCTTCGACTGTGGACCCCCTGGCATGAGATGAAACATAGATGGAAAAGGAGAACTGTTTGTCATAAAACAAGAAATCTCAAACACAGAGGCATAACCAGGAAATCATAATGGTTATTGAAACTTTACAATAGGGAGCTTAGCTCAACCCTCGATCCTTACAAAAATGGCGAAAACACCTTCATATACTCAAACTAGCAACAACAACAAAATCGAGACGCAGCATTAAAAGTTTTGCGTCTGCATGGCTTTTGACAACCTGCAGCTGCAATCCTTGAATGGTCGTGCAACTTATGGCAGACGCGATCGATCTTCTGACAGTTTCATCGGTGAATCGACATGCCTTTAATTCGTTGTTGGACTTTCCCATTATGGTGGAGACGATGTCTAACCACCACCAACTGCCTCAATAACTACTTCATGGGGATTGAGGACGACCTGGCCAACTCAACACTTTGGGGTGTGGAAGACTTCTCACGCTGCCACCTGGAATAACTGAATGGCTTGACGAATAGGGGTGGAGGCCAGCACGGAGAATGGGGCGCATGATAGGAGTGATGGTTTTAGAGGACGGTTCATGGCAGAAAACATCAGGCGGAAGGGGAGGAAAACTAGAGATAATGAACTCGCTTTTGGTGAGAGGCTGATGTGGAAAGGGGCGTGACACATGGAAAATGACAAGTGGATGATGAGAAGGAAGGTGGACCACGTAGACCAAAGAGTGGAGGCGGATGGGTGACAGACGGTAGTAGGAGAAAGGTGGTTCTGGAAGATGTCAAGACGAGAGAAGGGCCCATGCTGGCTAAACACAAAGCGGTTGAGAAGGATGGGGTTGTCCAAGCGCCGTTGATCTGGGCGCGTCGATCTCAGCCATCAGAAAGCTGCTTGCTCGATTTTGGACCCCCCCCCCCTCCGCTTAAAGGTAGAAAGGCAAGGGGGTCCGGAATTGTCTTTATCGCCATTGATATGGGCGTGCTGATCTACACCGTTGAAGAGATGCGCCCCCGATTCCGGACCCCCCCCCGCTTAAAGGTAGAAAGGCGGGGGGGGGGTCCGAAATTCCACATGCACCATTGATCCGGGTGCGCGAATCGCTGCCGCTCGGACTTGCTCGTTATTTACCACTGGTGCATTATCATCCGAAACTTAGGACAAGTGGGTTTTTAACCCATTCTTTTGCATTCTAGACCCCCCACAAGAAATATCGCTAACATTTGGCTCCATGGGGGATAGAGTCGTCCCTGTGATGCTCTAAGAATTTTTTTACAGATTCAGTGCCTTTGTTGTTGGACTATGGAGTCATTTATTAGTCCGAAAAACAAAAATAGAAACAATATTTACAAAACAAAACAAAAAGAGCCGTCTGTGGCTCACAAAAAACACTTTTTTAAGAAACGCCCATTTACTGGGCTACTGGAAACTTCTTTGCCCTCCAGATCCTGCAACTTGTAAGTATTGTTTGCAAAAACTTCAAGGATATTGAAAGGCCCGAACCAGAGGGCATCAAATTTACCGTGTTTTCCATTTTCCTGCCTGGGTGCATCCCATTTGAGCACCAGATCACCCTGCTCAAATTCCTTCTTTTTGCTCTTCCTATCAAAAGCCTACTTGATCTTCTACTGATGATTGTAGGCTCTGTCCATGACCTGTTCTCTGATCTGCTACACTTCCACCATCTGATGAATCCTTCTGAGCACATGGTTAGGTTCTCCTTCAAAGTCCTGGAGGATATTTTCCATAGGTAGGGCGAGTTGAGTGGGGAAAACTACCTCTATTCCATAAACAAGTTGGAAGGGCGAGAGGCCCAGGGATTTCTTGGTTGTCACCTGATCAGCCCAAAGAGCAAATTTGAGCTTTGAGTCCCAGGCCCTTTTATTGTCCTCCAGTAGCTTCTTGATGAGCTTGATTAGGCTTTTATTGGAGGACTCTGCCAGTCCGTTTCCTTGAGGATAGTAGGGATTAGAGTGAATCAGTGCAATCTGGAACTGTTCACAGAATTTGACCAGAGGCTCAGACCGAAAGGGAGAGGCATTATCAGTAACGATTCTACTGGGAAAACCAAATCTGGATATAATATCTTCCAGGAAGCTGATAATCACTTTGTGAGAAGTGCTTCTGGTAGGGATAACTTCTATCCATTTGGTGAAGTAATTGGTCGCAGTCAGAATCCAATGGTGCTGGCCACTTGAGGGAGGATGAATTTCCCCGATGAAGTCCAATCCCCACTGCTGAAAGGGTGCTGAAACTACTACAAGCTTTAATGGCAGAGATTTGAGCTGCTGCTTCCCTGAGAATTTATGGCATTTAATGCAAGCTCTGATTTCCCTGCAGACATCAGGAAATAAGGTGGGCCAGTAGTATCCAGCCCGGAGGATCTTGTGAGCTGTGGTCTTCCAAAAATGATGACCTCCATAGAGACTGCTATGGAAGTCAAATATAACCTTTTGGGCCTGCTGTGGGTCCAGACACCTCAATAATACTCCCAGGGGGTCTTTCCAGTACAAAGATTGGTCAATGAGGCAATATCTGACCGCTTTGAGCTTTAAAGCTCTTGCCTTGCTTTTTTCCATCCCATCAGGGGGCCTCAACTCTTGCAAGAAATACAAGATATCCTTGTACCAGGCACATGCTTCTAGTGGTAAAGCTCTTTGGGAACTCTTGTTGGATGACTCAGCTTGCTCGTTGATGAAATTGATTCCCAAGGCTAGGCAATTGGATTCAGCCAGTAACTTGGCTAAACCCTGCCCCTTTACCAGCTTGGTGGGCTTAATATCCAGATCAAATTCTAGGATCTTGGTGATCCATTTACCTCTCCTCCCATCTATGTCAGGCTGTATAAGAATGTCCTTCACAGAGGTTGAAGGGACATATGCAGTGATTTTTGAGTGCAAGACATAGACTCTGAAAGCTTTGAGGGATTTTACCAGGGCATAAGCCTGCTTCTCCATGATCTCGTACTAGAGCTCTGCATCTCTCAGCGCCTTGCTAAAGAAGGCAATGGGCTGCTCTTGTCCTTGATCGTTTTACTGCAATAAGACTGCTTCTACTGTATCACAAGAAGCAAAAGAAAATATCAGAAAATCTTTGGAATAATTGGGATTGATTAGCATAGGTGTCTCAGTCAACGCCTTCTTTATTTGGACAAAATATTCCCTGGGTACGGCAGTCCATTTCACTTCATTTCCTTTTCTGAGCATGGCTGTGATGTGTTTCACCAACTCAACAAAATTTGAGACGAACCTCCTCAGAAAATTTATCCTTCCCAAAAATGCCTGAACCTCTTTCTTGGATCTGGGAAGTGACAGAGCATGAATTGCTTATACCCTATCAGGATCAATATTTACTCCCTCTGCTGATACTATATGGCCTAATAGTTTTCCCTCTTGCATAGAAAACAATGATTTCTTGGGGTTTAAGGATAGGCCATACCTCTGACACTTCTGGAAAACCTTCTTCAAGTGGTAGCGGTGCTCTTTATCAATCTTGGAGAAGACTGTTATATCATCTAAGTAAATCACCACAAACTTATCCTTTTCCCCAATGAAGGCTATGTCCATGGCTCGCTGAAACGTTGCTCCTGCATTCATCAATCTGAAAGGCATTTTGGCATACATGAATGTGCCCCAAGGAGTGGTGAAGGCTGTCTTTTCTCTGTCCTCAGGCATGACTGATATCTGATTGTAACCAGAAAATCCATCAATCATGGATATTCTAGACACACTAGTGACCTTCTACAATATATGTTCCATGTTGGGTAGGGGATAATTGTCCTTCCTTGAACTTCTCTTTAGGTTCCTGAAATTGACATAGAGTCTGAATTCTCCATTCTTCTTTCTTACTGGGACCAAATTGGCCACCCAGTCAGAGTATCTCAAGGGGACAATGATTTGGGCATCTAGCAGCTTCTTCACTTCCCTCTCCATGACAGGTAGCAGCATGGGATTTATCTATCTCAGCTTCTGCTTGAACGGCCTAGCCTCTTCTTTCAACGGGATCTTGTGTTCAATGACTGATGTGTCATATGTCTTGAGGTTTTCGTAGGTCCATGAAAAAACATCAGCGAACTCCCTCAACAACTCAGTGTATTCAACCCTCTGTTCTTTGGTCAAGATCCTTGATAACTTGACAAACTTGGGCTCCTCTGGTGTGCCTATGTTGCACTCAACTATATCAGCATCATCACCTAAGACTCTCCCCCTCACTGCCACATCATTCCCATCGAACAATATTTCTAATGGGATCAGACCTTTTGGTATGTGATTTCTCAACAGTTGAATAATCTAGTGGTTAGCAATCTCATTCAAGAACTCCTCAGGGTGATGATCACCCTCCACGTCAGGATCCTCATCTATGTGTGACGCAAAAAAGTCATCAATGGACTGGAGGAATTTTTTGATCTCCTGATCATCTTCAAATACCTTCCAATGTCTGACATTGTCTGGTACAGAGGGTCTGTATCTTACCTCGACATCAGATTTGACAGTGGGCAGCGCAGGAACTTCGAGAAAACTAGCTGAAAAGGATAGAAAGTCGGTTGGAGCATTTTCTTCCCTTGGAATGAAAGAGATGTTGAAAGCCAAGAAAGAATTATCAACTAGGTCCCATACCTCGTTCCTGTAATTCTTGAGTCAAGGATGCTTGGCCTGATAGATGTTTTTGACCTGCTGGACAATTAATTCTGTATCTTCAAACACAACCATCTCCCTGATTCCCATTTCCTTTGCATCTCTTAATCCCAGAACCAGAGCTTCATACTCTGCCACGTTGTTGGTGACTTCAAATTCCAGCTTGTATGACAGAGATATGGTCTCTTGACAAGGGGATACGAGTACTATCCCGGTGCCAGCACCCATACTGGAGGAAGCTCCATCAAAGAACATCTTCCAAACAGAGGTGGTTGGGGGAGACATCCCTTGATTGATAATGTGCTATTTTCTGATTTGCAAAGGGGCCTCAGGAGTCTCAGTGACCTGTAACAAGCTAGACCCTAAGCCAGTGTCAAGTGCAAATATGGGGTGATTAGTGGGGTTTGTTTCATCACTGACAATGTAGGCTAGCTGGCCTTCTCTATAAAATCTTCTATGTTCCCCTCCAAAGAATGGAATGGTGGCATAGGTGAGGTCCATCTGTAACGTCCCTCCGAGTCTCTTGATCCAAGATCTTGACAACAGCGTGCCAAACTTGGGGGGAACATTAGCTACCACAATATCCATGACCATACTCTTCATGGGTTGCTGAAACAAAGAGACTACCAGGTCCTTGATAACTCCCAAGAATTTCACTCTCCTGGAGTCAAAAGAATAGAGGTCATGATAGGCTCGGGTGACTTCCAGTCCTAATTCTTCCATGACAGTTTTGGGCATGAGGTTGTGAGAAGCCCCTGAATCCATCAAATAGTTGTACAATACCTTATCATGTATGTTCAGGGAGGTGTAGAAGGGAGGGGATGAATCATCTCTGTCTTCCACCATGGGGCCTAGGACAACTACTGGATTTTCATCTTGGAGATTTATGAAGTCTGTCGAAGGGCATGAGGCCTCAGAGTTCAAAAGTTCAAAGAATCATTTTTTGAATTCTCCATGTTTAATTATCTCGGTGAGGGGTACAGGGATTCTGATCTTTTGAATCTCATGCTCGAAATTAAAAGAAGGTGTAAGCTTTGGAATTTCTCTAATCTCAGGAACATGATTTTGGACAATGGGAGAGAGGGGTTGGACCTTCTTACCTCTGTAAGTGTCTGCTGCCTCATTAGCAGGCTTCTCTGCTCTAGTGGAGTCCTCCAGAACATCAGGTGTTGATGCCTTCTTGTCGGATCTCAGGTTATACCTGCCTCGACCACCGCTAACCTTGTCTCCCTTGCTCAATTCATTTAGCTGACTGTTCATGAGAGACTCCTCATATGCTGCTTGGGTTAGATGAGGGAAAGGGGGAGTTACTTCTAAACAATGGATTTTAGGCTCAGGCTTATCTGTTTCTCCTTCTTCTTCATCGACCAAAAAATTTTTCTGGAAGGGAGCCTGAATTCTTTGGTCGTCTCTGTCTCTTTCCTTCTCTCTGAGCATAGTTGGAGGAGCGAAATTATTTGGCCTTCTGAAACCTACTCTGTTCTCGGTCCTGTGAGGGCCCTTGTTCATTTTTTTTCTTTCCACTTTCAATCTCTCCATCTCTTCTTTCAGAAAGTTCATAACTTGGGTCAGCTCATTTACTTAAGGGTGGGGCAGTAATGGACCGAAAGTTGAGGCTTTTGATTTTCCCTTTATTCTGTCTGCATTGGCCCTATTTCTTAGTCTGTCAGCTGCTAATATGTTGGATTCCACCTCTATAGTTGCATATTACATCTGAGCTAAGGAGGTGGCTCTTCTTTCCCTTAATAAAAGGCAAAAATTAGGGTCAAACGCACCATCATAGGAAATTTGGGCAGAGGCCTCTAAGGGTTTTATCTCTGCAGGAATCTTGTTATACATATTATTGAATCTTTTGGAGAAGTCAAAGACAGACTCTCCTTCCATATTCTTCAGAGACCCAAACTTTTTCATGTAATATATATAATCTTTCCTATCTCCCCACTGCCTCAGGAAAACGTTATCCAGGGCTTCAATTCCCGCAATAGATCCAGGGGCCAGTCCCCTGAACCACTTCCTCACCTCACCATCCAAGCTCTGAACAAAGACTCTCATCCAGACATCTTCATTTTCAATGTTCAGATTGTCTACATAACTGTAGAAAGCAGCCAGGTGCTCTTCTGCAGTTATGTCCCCTTCCCTAGTGAACTTGGGCATGTACTTCAAGTAGTCTCCAGCAGGGAGAGGATTCATGGGATGAGGTAGAATTAAGGGAGCATATCTAGCAGCGACTATGGCATCCATTCTATTTAGGGTGGGATTAGCACCAGCCATAGGAATATTAGGTGGAGGAGAACTTGGAGGAGAAGGAGTGTGAGCGGGAGATGTCGGAAAAGAGGCTCTCAAAGGAGACGGCGGGGAGAACAGAGAGAGGTCTAATGGACCTGAATGTGTAGATGCTTCTCCCTATGCAACAGTAGTAATAAAAGGAGGGGTGGTGAAACCTTCTGAGGCCTGAGGTCTGTACTGAGGCACAACTTCTAGGGAGGGTGGAGTGACAAGGATCTCTCCCTCTGATACTATACCAGGAGGAGAAAACTCAGCAGGAACACTCTCGAAATTCAAGAAACGGAACACCTCAGGGGGAAGGTGACTAGGAAGCTAAGAATAGGAAAATGGAGTTCTTACAGAAGGAGGAGGGGAAATACCTGATTCAGAGGTGAAGCTTTCTCCTTGAGGAGCCTTTCCTTTTCTGAGAATCACCTCTGGATTTTCTTCAGCTATAGCCAGAGGCAGTTGTGGATGGGACCGCGTGTGTCTGCCATCGAAAGCCACAACTAATCCAACGGGTTCGCCGCAGTGGAGTCGTTACAATGGAGTCGCCAGGTGCACAGTCACAATCTTCAAGTTCTGATATCTGATGCACCTTCAGAATCAACTTAATCTTTTTTGTTCAATCCTCGGGAAAATATTCAACTTCATCCCTGGAAACGGCGCCAGAAATGTTGGTGGCAGAGGTCACTCCTGGATTGCTCGCAGGAGAAGAGCCTGACACCCATCATTTTAATTTCACGATTTGTTTAAAGAGGTGATCGAATGGAGGAAAACTCAGAGCAGTATCGTCTCAACTCAGAAACTAGACCAGGCATGCATGAACGAGTGAGGTCTTGATAAACTTCAAACAGTGAGTTGTAATAAAGGGTGAGTAGGGGGAAGACTTGCGTGAGAAGAGTGTGAAAGTCTATCATAAACATCCAGTTTGTAACAGACTGGAGAAGAAAGCATCCAAACACAAAATCCTTTTACATTCAAATACAAAAGACCAGAGAATACAATAGTGTCACAACAAATATTTTATCATAACAAGATTGCAACAATCCACGCGAATCCTTTGACTGTGGACCCCCTGGCATGAGATGAAACATAGATGGAAAAGGAGAACTGTTTGTCATAAAACAAGAAATCTCAAACACAGAGGCATAACTAGGAAATCAGAATGGTTATTGAAACTTTACAGTAGGGAGCTTAGCTCAACCCTCGATCCTTACAAAAATGGCAAAAATGCCTTCATATACTCAAACTAGCAACAACAAAAAAATCGAGACGCAACATTAAAATTTTTGCATCTGCATGGCTTCTGACAACCTGCAGTCACAATCCTTGAATGGTCATGCAACTTATGGCAGACACGATCGATCTTCTGACAGTTTCATCGGAAAATCGACGTGCCTTTAATTCGTTGTCGGACTTTCCCATTATGGTGGAGACGATGTCTTACCACCACCAACTGCCTCAATAACTGCTTCATGGGGATTGAGGACGACCTGGCCAACTCAGCACTTTGGGGTGTGGAATACTTCTCACGCTGCCACCTAGAATAATTGAATGGATTGATGAATAGGGGTGGAGGCCAACGCGGAGAATGGGGTGCATGATAGGAGTGATGGTGTCGGAGGACAGTTCATGGTGAAAAACATCAGGTGGAAGGGGGGGGAAATGAGAGATAATGAACTCGCTTTTGGTGAGAGGCTGATGTGGAAAGGGGCAGGACACATGGCAAACGAAAAGTGGATGATGAGAAGGAAGGTGGACCACGCGGACCAAAGAGTGGAGGCGGATGGGTGACACATGGAAGTAGGAGAAAGGTGGTTCTGGAAGATGACAAGACGGGAGAAGGGCCCATGCTGGCTAAACAAAGAGCGGTTGAGAAGGAAGGGGTTGTCCAAGTGCCGTTGATCCGGGCACGTCGATCTCAACCATCGGAAAGTTGCTTGCTCGATTCCGGACCCCCCCCCTCTGCTTAAAGGTAGAAAGGCAAGGGGGGTCCGGAATTGTCTTTATCGCCATTGATCCGGGCGCACTGATCTGGACCGTCGAAGAGATGTGCCCCTGATTTCGGACCCCCCTCCCCCCCCCGCTTAAAGGTAGAAAGGTGGGGGGGGTCCGGAATTCCACATGCACCGTTGATCCGGGTGCGCGAATCGTTGCCACTCAGACTTGCTCATTATTTACCACTGGCATATTATCATCCGAAACTTAGGACAAGTGGGTTTTTAACCCATTTTTTTGCATTCTAGACCCCCCACAAGAAATATCGCTAACAGATGGTTAGGACTCGAGGAAATTGAGGCAAAGGGGCATCATCATAGGGACCACCACCACCATCGCCTGAACTAGCTCTCATATTGTGCTCTTTGGAGGCCATGAATGAGATTTTAAAGGGGTTTCAACCAATAGGGATCAAAGTGGAGCCCCCACCATCTGGAATGGGTAATCCAGAAGCATTAAGGGATTCAGGGGGAGGACCTCCACCTGAAGACATCACTAGAGAACTGCAGAGGATAAAACTTCCAGAGTTTGCCAGGGGTCGTGCCAGTGAATGTGTTGAGGCATGGTTGGAAGGCATGACAAGGTGTTTTTTCTTAAGGGACTATGTGTCCACCTCAAAGGTGAAGATAGCAATTTTTTAGTTGAGAGACAGTGCCTTGAACTAGTGGGGCAACCTGGAAAGACAATTGCATATTATCCTGGACACCATATCTTGGGAAATTTTAGAGGAGAGGTTCCAAAGGAAATATCTTCCAGCTTACTATGAGGAACAACAGGTAGGAGCGTTTCATGCCTTAGTAGAGGGAAACATAACCATAGAAGAATATGAGATTAGGTTTATGGAATTGGTCAAATATGTTTCATATATGGACAATGACCAACGACAGGCAGAACGCTTTGTCTATGGGTTGAATCCTAAGATAAGGGATATGGTGCGAATGTGGAAACTGTCTTCAGTAGCAGAAGCTGTGGAAAATGTGCATTATGCGAAGGAACACATGAACTTAACCGGAGGTACGAGACTGACCTTTCCGCATCATCCTGGATTCGTAGGGAAGGACCCTAGGACATTTCCCAGTGGAGGGGGCTCAAGTCCACCTCCATATGGTAACAGAGACGCACCAAGGACAATAGCCACAAGGATTTCAATGGCAAAAAGTGCAACATCTCATTCATCACCAATGACGCAGGCAGGTCCATGACCATCTCAGGGAGCATCTAGTAGGGGCAGGGGTTCCAGGGGAAGGAACTCATTTAATATATAGTCACAGAATAGTGCACAGGTTCAATCTCATGTTACTTGTTGGGGATGTGGAGGACCCCATTACCAGCGTGACTGCCCAGAGTTACAATCAAGATTTGTCCATAGAGAAGGAAAGGCCCCGATGGAAAGAGCAAGTAGCAGCCACCAGATTTACGCAGCGGTTAATAATCGCCAGGCCAAACATCAATCCACAATGGTGGAGTCGTCAGGTACGCTAAATCATATCAATGTTAAGATTTTATTTGATTCTGGTGCTACAGATAGTTTCATTTCACCATTTTCATTAGAAAAGAGTGGGTTGGCAGCCTACGAGCATGATGACTTTAAAAAAGTCGAGATGGCTTTGGGGGAAAAACAAGCGGTAGGACCTAGCGTCAATAATTGTATAGTAGACCTGGGAGTGTGTAATACCAGGTTGAAGGTATACATCATTGCTTTTGGAGCATATGACCTAATCATTGGAATGGATTGGTTAGAAGCTCATCGGGCTTTAGTAGATTTTTCGCAAAAAGGGTGATTTCTGTCGATGATGAAGGAAGACTAGTAGAGATCCAGGGTGTATAGAGAAAGGTGTCACTACGCTTTATCTAAACTATGAAGGTTAAGCGATGCTTGAGGCAAGGGTGTCGAATATATGTAGTGGAAGCAGTGAATGAAAGGAAGGGACCTTCATTAGATCAGTACCCGGTATTTTCAGAATTTAAGGATGTTTTTCCGAACGAGTTACCAGGGTTACCTCCTGAGAGGGAGCTTGATTTTACTATTGAGCTAAAACCTGGTGCAGAACCAATTTCCAAGACTCTGTATCGGATGACAATGCCAGAACTTTGTGAGTTGCAAATGTAGTTGAAAGAGTTACCAGACTTAGGGCTAATAAGTCCTAGTGTCTCACCTTGGGGTGCACCAATAATTTTTGTAAAGAAGAAGGATGGTTCCTTACGATTGTGTATACATTACAGGGACTTCAACTGTGCTACAGTGAAAAATAGGTACTCAATGCCGTGAATAGATGACCTCTTCGATCATATGAAAGGAGCAATGGTATTATCAAAGATCGATTTGCGATCAGGGTATCACCAATTAAGGATTAAGGAAGGGGATATCCCAAAAACTGTCTTTCGAACTTGGTTCGGACATTACGAGTTTGTCGTAGTACCTTTCAGATTGACCAATGTGCCAACAGTATTCATGAGCCTCATGAACAATGTATTCCAGAATTACTTAGACCGTTTTGTACAAGTCTTTCTAGATGACATCCTCATCTATTCCAAGAACGAAAGAGAACATGAGGAACACTTACGAGTGGTGTTGTTGTCCTACCTTAGAGAGAAAAAATTGTATGGTAAGTTTTCGAAGTGTTCCTTCTTCCAGAAAGATATCCACTATTTAGGTCATATAATTTCCGGTGAAGGAATCTCTGTGGACCCAGAAAAGGTAAAGGCCATTATGGAGTGGCTAGTGTCGAAAAATGCCCATGAGGTGAGAAGCTTCATGGGGCTAGCAGGTTATTATCAGAGATTTGTGGAAGGATTCTCAAAAATAGTGAAACCCATCACCACTTTGCAGCGCATGGGGGTCAGGTATGAATGGACAGAAGAATGTGATAGTGCATTCATTGAGCTTAAGAGGTTACTAACTAGTGTGTCAATTCTATGAGTGTCGGATATGGAAAAGGACTTCACAGTCTGCATGGACGCCTCGAAGCAAGGGTTGGGGGCCGTGCTAATGTAGGATGGAGGAGTGATAGCTTATGCATCAAGGAAGTTGAAGAAACATGAAGATCTTTACGCTACTCACGATTTAGAGTTGGAAGCTGTAATGCTAGCTCTAAAACTTTGGAGGCACTATCTTGTGGGGTGAAACTTTGAGCTCAAAATGGACCATCAAAGTTTAAAACATCTCTTCACTCAAAGGGATCTGGATTCTAGGAAAAGGAGATGGAGTGAGTTTATGAGTGAGTATGATTTTGGTATTTCATACATCAAGGGAAAGGAAAATGTGGGCGCAGATGCCTTGAGTAGGAGACCACGTGTCTTATCCTTGGTACCCTTAAAAGTCAATCTGAGGGAACGCTTGTTGACACAACTTTAAGGAGATAGTTGGTATTTAGAGGTTACTTCAAACCTCCAGAGTGGGAGGCAATTAGATCCAAAGTATGAAGGATATATTCTAGAATCAGATGGACTGTTAAGATATCGGGGAAGGATGTACATCCTTGAAAATGGGGATATTCAAAGCATCATACTGAAGGAAGCCCATAGAGCACTTTATTGTGCGCATCCAGGTGTGAAGAAGATGTACGCAAACATGAGGAAGCTTTTCTTCTGGGTAGGCATGTAGCGTGATGTAGTCCATTTCATTTCCAAATGCCTAGAGTGTCAACAAGTGAAAGCTGACCACCATCATCCGACATGCCTCCTACAACCAAATGATGTTACTATGTCCGAGTGGGAAGTCATCTCTATGGATTTTTTTGTGGGGTTGCCACTCACATCTCATAGACACAATGCCATTCTTGTGATAGTTGATAAGTTAACCAAGAGTGCTCATTTTATTTTGGTAATAGACACTTACGATGTCACTGATGTGGCATGTGTGTTTGTAAGTGAGGTTATCTGTTTGCATGGGATACCTAAGAAGATCATTTCAAATAGGGACTCCAGATTCACTTCTAGGTTTTGGACAAGTTTGCAGTCAGCATTGGGGACTCAGTTGAACTTAAGCACAACTTATCATCTTGAAACATATGGGAAAACCGAGAGGGTAAATCAAGTCATGGAAGACATGCTTAGGATGTATGTCATGGATAATCAAACCCAGTGGGAGAAGTACCTACCTTTGGTAGAGTTTGCCTACAATAACAGTTTTCATAGCTCCGTCAGAATGCCACCCTATGAAGCTCTGTATGGAAGGCCATGTAGAACGTCGTTGAGTTAGGATAGATTAGAAGACTGAGTAATAGTTGGGCTAGAATTGATTCAAGAGATGGAGGAACAGGTGATTCAAATTAGGCAGAGACTAAAGGAAGCACAGGATATGCAAAAAAGTTATGCGGATGCACACAGGACTGACCGAAGTTATGAAGTGGGAGACCAGGTTTTCATTCATATTAGGCCTAACAAGAGTACCATATGGTTCGGGAATGGGACAAAGTTGTCACCTCGATTTATAGGACCATTCATAATCCAAGAGAAAATTGGACCCGTTGCCTATCGTCTAGTACTGCCACCCCACCTGCATAAAACTCATAATGTTTTTCATGTATCTGTTTTACGTCATTATGTTGCTGATGAATCACATAAGCTAAATTGGAAGGAATTGTAGGTATCAGATGTGGGAACCCTCATGGTAGAACCTTTATGCATATTGGACCGTAGAGTCCGACAACTCAGGAACCATATGGTAGACCAAGTTAAGGTCCAGTGGGACAAGTATAGTCCAGGATCTGCTACTTGGGAAGACGCCGAGACACTACGACAAGATTATCCCTCACTTTTTTGACCACCTCGAGAATATGTTTCTCGAAGGTTGGGTGTATGTAACACCACCTTTTGACTTAGATAGCCAGGATTACCTGAGGCCTACACACTTTTATTTTCTATTCACAAGTGAAACTATTAAATGATACACTTGAACTTTTAAGATGTATGAATCTTTATGAATGTTTAAATGTATTTGGATAATGATGGATATGATGTGATATATTGTGAGAATGTAAATTTTATGAATGTTTAAATGTTATTGATGATGATGGATATGATGCGATCTACTATGTGAATGTAAATTTTATGAATGTTTAAATTTTATTGATGATGATGGATATGATGCGACATATTGTGTGAATGAGAATCCTATGAAGATTTAAATGCTATTTGAACAATGTTGGATATGATGAAATCTGTTATGTAAATGATAATTTTATGAATGGGTGTTGATTGAATTATGGGATATTATGAGATCCATTTCTAACTTGAAAATTTTTATGTTAAAGTTGTTGGTACGCGAATACTGAATTGAAATTATGGTTGTATGCAATTACATGATGATAATACATATAAATGTATGAGTTTGTGTTACATACTAATATGCAGGTTATGGGATATGAAATAGCCAAGGGATAATGATGATGAAAGTGGATGTCATGACCACTAGCCGAGAAACATTATGGTATGAATCTTTGTATGTGAAATTATATTGGTTTGGATGCATTGCTATGATATGTGGACCTGTGCATGATTTCAGGTGGTGAGACTGCCAAAACTGAATAGACGATGAAAAAACTCCCAGCAACACAGTGCCATTGTAAATTCCATTGTAGGGTGTGGACCCTAGTTATGATTAGGAGGGGTGGAGGCATTTCCCATCGTGTATCCTCTGAAACCTGAAGTCATCGAAGGACGATGTTAGCTCATGCTCCCCTAGATGTGTGATGATGACTGTCAGTTGCCTGCTGGGGAATCTTGGTCAAGGTAGTGACACTTTCGCTTAAGGGTTCTATTTGGATTTAGGTCAATATAGTTGACGCTCCAAGATAGTATAGCAGAGGAAGAATAGGAATGGAATATGGAAGTCAGTTAGGGAGGAAGGATGAGTAGAAATAGTGGAGAGTGTATGGAGATTTGTCTTATGGTGGAATTTATTGTTTTTCCTTCTGAAAAGAAAATGTGTATATATGAATATTCATAATTACGTAACTAAACTATAATTGTCTGAATAACATTATTGAGCTAGATAATAGTAATTAAAGGATTTCACAAACATTTGATTGGTTTATTGTCTTTTATAAAATGAATAGTCTTGTTGAATGGATTGGATGCATGAAGAAATTACTATAGAGATGATAGTTATTGATATTAGTACATGAACGAGACTTGTATGTACTAGCTACACATGCATTTCTTGTGCATGTACACAAGTACGAATGAGTTTCTTGGCTTACTTACTAATAATGACGGTTATTTGTTATGAATGTGTGAACCATGTTTCTTTTCCCTTGTATCATAAAATACCTTAACTTCGGGACGAAGTTTCCTGAAGGGTGGGTGTATGTAACAACCCTAGTTAAATATTTGCATAGGGTTTATCAAATATAGTTAATTAGATAATTAACTGTCCTAGTGTGTATTAGTTAAATAATGATTATTTATTAATAATATTATTTATTAATTGATTAATTAACACATTTAAGGTTTAGGTAAAGAATTAAAAGCTTAATAACTTTAATTTATTTATTATAAAACTTTACGTATGACAAGGGATAGGGTATTGAATGGAGGGATAAGGTAGTAAATGGAGGGATAAGGTGGGTGGCATTAAATGAAGGAGAAGGCGGTGAATGGGGAAGGATATGAAGGGGTAGAGGCCTTCGGGAGAGGATTATGAAATTTTGGAGGAGGAAGCATTCCTGAGAGGGAAGGACTGTATTTTCTATTGGGTATTTTCTGGTTTGGTTTGGAGAGTTTGGGTGCATTGTTACAGGGGTGTACCGGGTTGCTGGGAGTTTTGGGCTTGGGGGCCAGGAATCCTCACAGAATCCTGGCTAGGGAGCCGAACAGGCTTTGTTCCTAGCTGGCAGGGAGGAAGATTCAGTTTTGGGCAGAGTTTGGATAGAGCAGCAGAGAGGACAACCTAAGAGCGGTAATTTAGCATCAGACAGAGGTATTTTTATTTATGTATTCTCATGAATATATGGTGAATATGTGGTTGTTACGTAAGATTATTTACATGTTGTTAATAAATCTAATTTATGTTGAATAGTAAATGATTATAGGTTATGATTAAATTGTACAAGATATAATATGTTTTTATTCAATATTTTAGCTTGTGTTTTATAAGGCTCTGTGGGGACAGAGACCTTACACTCATATAGGAGAGACAATGAGGTTCTCAATAAAGTAGGGAATATCTTGGGGGCTAAACAATGTGTTCAGACTTAAAAGGATAAAGGGATGCAGACTCAATATGAAGTGAATAATTTCTCTAGAGTAACTTTTCTCTCAAAGTTGAATTCTTCTCCTCTTTTCCACAGATTGGATATGGCACATTTATATCCTTCAAATGGAACTATAGGGATGAGTCAGAATATTTCCATTATATGGAAGGTCAAAGATCATGGATCTGGTGACGTGACATGGAAACATGACACCATTTTTTAATTTTTGGAACAAAACCCGATGTACGCAGGATGTAATGGTGCAACTTGCATATACACATGTTGTATACTAGTTGGGGAGTGTATATGTGGAAAAATGTTATTTTTATCTATGGGAAATGCAAAAAAGGGACTTCAAGCCTACATAGGGAAATGGAAAAGGCCTTCTGAGCAAATTTCCATAGGTTGAGGCAAATCTTTCTATAACACTGTTGTTTTTTATTTTTAGGAAATTTATGGCTTCCTCTACTTTATAAACCAGGTTTGGCTCTGGAAATTTCAACATCTCTCTAAATATTGAAGGTGCCAATGAAATAGGATAACTACTCTGTAATGTGATGACCCTTCTATTTTGAATAGAATTTTCGATGCACCAGGTGACAATATCCTTGCATACAAAGACTTATGGAACACATCCTATGAGAACTATCCCTGAGGTCCAGACCTTTTTTTCTCTTTACCCAACAAATTTAAATAATACCAATATGAGTGGGACCAATGATAATTCTAGTCTTCTCTAGAAAATAGGTTCAAGGCATCTCCATAGAACTATTGTTTTCTCATCACTGACTTCGTGGAGCTGGCCAACTTCTCTTGTAATATTACTTTGCACAGTAAAATCATTTTAAGTTAGATATTATTTTGATGGAAGCATTAAATAAGAATAAATATGACTAGCCTCGATATAATCATCATTAATTAACGACCATTTCAACAACAAATATGGTAGTTGAGTCCATAGGGATAACATTAAATGTGACATCGAGAAATGTGAAGGAAAATACATGTAATGGTGGAGAGTCGAAGTTAGCGAATAGGATGAAAAAAGAAAGTTCGCAAGTCCGAAGGCTGGCCGCAAGTCTAAAAGTCTGAATGGATGAAATGGCTAAGTGTTGTAATATGTTGGGAGGACAATGGGGGGAGTGGAGGTATAACATGATGTTCTGCGAGTCCAAAAGTCCATGATGAAAAAATAACTAAGTTTTAGGAAGATTGATACATGGGTAAAGGGAGTGTAACACAAGTCCAAAGGTCCACGATTCTGAAATTCCATGAACATAGTGAAAACAACTAAGTGTGGAAATATTATCAAAACAAAGAAAGGGAAAAAAGAGGGGAATAAGAGAGATAGGGAAAGGGAAAATATAGAAGGGGAAAAGAAGAGGTAAGAAAGGAAACAGGAAAAATAGAAATAAAGGGGAATCACAAAAGGGGTTCAACAATAGCATGAAAGGAGCATATCCAGATGATGGACATAAACATATGCACTATAGATGCATTTTTGTAAAGGAAAAGGTGGAGTTCCAATATATTTTATTTTATAGATAAGTCAAAGGGACTTGACATCTAGGTTTGAAAATAGGTTAGAATGTCACCATACCAAGGATCATATGTGGATATGGAAAATAAATGTTCTTCCATAAAATATTTCAATTAAATTTCATATTGGTTAGAGGGATTAGGATATTGTGGAAAAGAGTAGGAATTTTGATTCATATCATCCCAAAGGTAATATAGTGTAGTAAGGGAATCCAAAATGTCCTCATCGGGATGAAAGAATGGGATGTGAGAACCTACACTACCAAATGAGGTGGTGGGAGATGGGGTAGTGAACCCGGTATCAACACCATGTGTAGTTTACCAATTGCTCTGATACCAACTTGTAGTGTACCCTTCACTACCCAGGTTTCCCAACCTGGTAGTTTACCATTCCTTACATGGAATTATAAGCAAATGCATTTAACACATTTAAACACACTTAAAACTCAGAGTAAAATATATGGGTACTGCTATAATTAAATGTTCCATAGCATTCATCAATAATTCATTTACACAGCGGAAAACATGATAATATAAACAACACAGTCATGCCAAATGTGTTAAATAATTCAGAATACTTATCTTTTATCAGCTGGAGAAATCACCAACCAAGTGCAGGCCTTCCATGAACCTCCCAGCCTTAGACCACATTGTTCATCAGCTCAACAGTAGGTCACCCCCGAGCTGGGACCGAGCTCCACCCTAAGGCAAGGAATCCTAGGCTAGGCTGAGGTTACAGGGAAGATAGCACATACACATTCACCAGGAAGAAGCTCTCCCAGGAATCTCCCATGCTCACTGCCCACCAACCCTCATTCCCCACATGCCTGTTCGACCCCAGGAGAGTGCACCTTCTCTGTCACCTAGAAAGTCCTTCGACTGCCAGTCTCCCTTACCTTGGGTTACAGGAACAGATCAGACCGGAATTCTCTGGGATCTATGGCAGCTACAGGGATTCCTTCCAGGAGTCCTCTTCTCCCTCTGTGCACTCCCTCACCTGGAGGGGTCGCTCACAGGCCAACAAGCCTCACACAGTCCAGTTCTGTGCATTCACAACAATCCACAGGAAACACAGACAATACTTCCAACAACGTCTTGGCAATCACAGAATGATCTCACGGAGATGATTTCGGAGCAGGCTTCACGCACAGGCTAGTTCAATTTTCCCGAACCACCATGGATTCTTCCACTCGAGTTCAACACAGGGAATTCTGGTTCAGGGAATATGTTTCCGGGTTGCCTAGAACAGACACAGACTCATAGCTCTGGACAGGGTATACACGGTTTTCCTCAGGCAAGCACCCCTAACGGTTTCCGAGATGAATCAACATATCCCACAGAGGTCGTACTGGTTCCACACACAGAGATTCGGTTTAGAATCGAGGAGCGTCCCTCCCCATGGTTCAGTGTAAGGCTTATATTTGCATGCACCAGGGTTGACACTTGTCACCCTGGGAACTGCATGCGTTCCATCCGTACGCCTTCCTCCCACCACTTGGGGAATCACGGATCCTTCAAAAGGAATTAGGATAAAATAATATGCACATGGATTTTTAGGAATAATAATAATAAAATATTATTCCAGGCCTAAGCCTCCTAGGCTTAGCTCCTAAGCTCCTTACTCAGCCCCTTTCCCACCTTCCAGCCCTTGATCCCTTGCCCATTCTGTGGACGCTCAGTCCCCCATCACTCATTCATC
>ML792160.1:722537-742834 GCA_009831015.1 Picea engelmannii | reverse complement strand
CTTATACAAAACTTGGCTCACGAGCCTATAGAACATATTTACAATTCTTTGCATATAACATGATCTGTAACGGGGCTCGGCCTTGGGGACACTACACCATGGGAACGATAAGTATGGTTCACATACATGACATCTACATAGGTAGACTAAATACTAGTGGATGAATTTTCCACTGATTTTGAGACGAAAGAGACATGAGGAATACAAGGGATGTTGTGATGTACATTAGTGGAAAATGGAACCTTTTTCAACATTTTTTATCCCATGAAATTTGAAAGCTAAAGGAATTTAATGGAATTCTCACCATTTTTCACATCAAGGGGGGGGTGGGGTGGGGAATTTCAATAATCAGTTTACTATTGACCTAAAAACACCTTTCTCGCATAAGGGTGAGGTCCTATACTATAAGGTTTGGCACTCCTGAGAAGAGGATTCTATCATATTAATGATCTCAAGGGCATTGTGAAGTTGGATCAGTTTATGACAATGATGAGAATAGTGGCCATAGGTATCACAAAAATCACATCAATGATTTGTATGAAAATAATTAATATGATTGGATGATGATTCATGAAGTGTGACTTGCACAATGGATGTGGAAGAACTAGGTTCCAAATCATCAATTCTAAAAAGTTATTTGAGTTCAAGGAGCCTAGTATAGTTATTGGTAGTGTGTCTAGTGATATCACATAAAGAGCATGGGGCTATGGATCTAGGTGTAGGGTTCGAGGTGGCCATGGCTTGTCTAGGGATATTGGTGCTCCCTTTCTTCTTGGATTTCCCCCCTTTGGCAATTCCTTTCCTAGCCATGGGAAGAGTAGGTTGGGACTATGTAGGTTTTGAAGGAGGTAAATGGGTAGTTCCTATCAGTTTAGCATGTGTTAAGGAAATATAAGGCATTGGATCAAAGGGGGGAGGTGGGGTAGGATGATCCAATTACCATACAGGGATATCCAAAGTAATATTGGGAAAATTCAACATAGCTATAACTGGTGTACTAACTATTCCCAAATATGGAAACAATAAAGGTATATGGGTAAGGGGACATCTCTGAGGAGTATTCACCCCTGATGGCAGTGTTGAAGATGCATGGGTTGAGGGATTAGAAAGGGGTTGTGAAGATGAACATGCAGGCTTTTCAGATGATGAAATGATATAGACATTGGATAAATATGGTAGGGTAAATATAGATGGAGGGCCATAATACATGCCAATTAATACAAATTATTTATAGACTCCAAGGATAATGCCAAAAAATAAGTAACCAATTGGTTCCCGTCCAATGAAGGGACAAAATTTTCAAGATTTAGTTGAGTCTTAGGATCATGATAAGAAAGACGATCTATGGTGACAATTTTCTTGTTATGGGGGGAAATCATTGTGTGTATGACCGAAGAGAAAACTGCATTCAAGGCATACATAAACTTACAACCCAAGAGGATGTTATAGTCCAAAAGGGAATATATAACCTCGACATTTATAAGCACTTACTTTCCTTCCAATTGAAATGGATAGTTTTGGTACAACCCTTTTGGCTAAGAGGTCCTACCATCATACACATGAAGAGAGGTGGTATATGGAATAATATTAGGTGAAACTAAATTCTTCTAGACTTGGGAAGACATCATGCATGTACATTCACCTTCATAAATGATGCATCGATGAATAATGATGGTCTTAATGGAAAATAGAATTTGAAAGGCCACAGAAGGCAGTGTGTGAAAGGTTTGAATTTTTTTATGTCAAAATAACTAACTTGTCATATGAAGGATCAATAAAACCAAAGGTAAATAGTAAAGCATTTGTTTTGAAGGAAACATTTGGAAGACTTCTAGGGATGACATTTCTTCAAGGGAATGAGCTAAGTCCTATATTACACTATGGTTATGGGCTTCCCATGCATGAGAGTTGGGGGGATTTCATCCTAATAGAACCTTTGGAATCTTAGAGGGGAAAATTAACATTCAAGTGAGGAATATACAAAATTTTGTTTCTATACGAAGGAATATTAGAAGATTTAGTCAATTGTGCTTCAAGCGACATACCATATAGATCATATTAGGTAGTCAGGATGACATCAACAAAATCCAAGTAAAGGATTTTATAACTCCCATTTCTAGGAGATTTGGAAGTGGGAGGTGGTATAGGAGGAGTGGCCTCTCAGGTGTACAAAATCCCTTGTGTTGTAAAAGTGTTTCTCAACGTAGGTGTTTGTGATGACAAATGTTGGGTGGCTTATTGTTATCCCATTTAGTAGTCTTAGTTGATTCCCACAATTGATGCATCTTAGGTAACAATGGACACTTATGGGTATAATATTTGTAGACACCATAACCAAAACATGATTTATTGGTGCAAGTGTTAGGATTCTTCCCCTCTTTAGGATGGGGATTGTTACCTTTTCCTTGAGTTGTAGTAGTTTGGTTTCCCCTAGCATTGGTATTAGGTTGTTGGTGTTGATCCCCATACCTTGGTTTTGGCCATTCTATTTTCCCTTCCCCTTTTTCTTATTTTTATTATTTTAATTCAAGGGGTGTTATCACTGAAATATCATATGCAACATTGAACACAATGGTTAAGGAAAAATATCAATGCCAACAGAAATTAGTTCACCCAAAACACCAAAAATGCATTCAAAAGGAAAAAAAATATACAATTGGGTCAAAAACTTACAGTGTGCAAATTCACCACAGGAGGCATGCACATAGTGCACGGTCCAACACAACCCCCAGAGCACACTATGCGCTAAATTCACGACTGTGTATGTGAAAAGCTGCACACTTCTATGAATGACACATTTATGGATCTTGTGGCCCCTCAACCACTTTTAGTCTGACCCCCAAAACGATTTGACACTCATATCTAAGTGAAATATAGATTATGGGCTGGCCAAGGGCTAGAGGGTTCCCTTAAAGGCCCCTTGTTCACACTATGAACCAATTACATTTTTACTTGAAGGAATTCTATAAATAAGAGCCATGGGTGTGCTAAGAAACCAATATCTTCATAGTATTTTTATGCAACAAGAATTCTTCCTTGGGAATCCTCTTTTCTCATGGAAGCCTTCAAGAACCATTGCAATATGCCATTCCACTCACCTCTTGAGGGAATAGGAATTGTTGTTCTTCACCATTTTTCATTTCTTCCATTGTATGAAGAGAACTCCATTAGGGAACTCAAGATCCCTCCCAAGGAGGAAGAGGAGACTGATAAGTCCCTATTTTTCTCTACGGTGTTTTTCCTACTAATCTATGGATCTATTGGTAGAATTATGTTGGTCATGGTTTGATTTTCATGGTTCTAATTTTCTCATGCTTTCTAACATTTATTTATTATATTTTTTATTTTTATATCTTTGTTTTTACATATGTTTGGCTTACTTAACCCATTCAAAAACTTATGTCCTGTCTAGTAGGCTCATCTAGACATGCAAGTGTTGTTGTTTTGCTCACCCAAGTGAAAAAACCAACACAACATATTGGTGACCATACTGGGGATCAGTATCAAATTCCTCCCTATTTGATCTTAGAGAGCACTTAATTTTGATTGTTTTGTCTTGCAGGTACCAAAACTATCCTAGCCCAACCTTTCAATGTCAAAATTCAGAGCTGAGGAAGGAGTATTTCACTTGGAAATTTATCCCTCGACGCATGATAGGAAGTGCACAGTTTTTCCTACCCACAGACATGCACTCTGTGCACTGTGTGCAAAACAAGACTCTTTACTCTATGCATTCTGCGCATTCTATGCTTGTCAAAATTGTAACCCGTGCATAACTCCAGTTTTTCAAAATTATAAGGGTTTTTAAAAAGGTTTGAGGGCCCCTCGACTTCAGATTTTTATTTTCATGCATTTTGTAAGGAAAATACACTCCACTTAGAGTCCTTTCCCATATGAAGGGGTAAAAATAACCAATATTCTCCTATTTTTCTTTGTTGCCACATGGATGGCTTATTTGGCTTGTAAAATTTTAAGTTGAGGTTATTGCTTTCATACATAAGTCACTTAAATTGGGACTAGAAGTTAAATTTGACCCTCAAGTATGCTCTTCCCTCACATGCTAGTGTGATATTGGGAATCAGAAAGGTGGTTAAAGGGACATTTCATCTCCCTTAACAAAAATATTTAGGAGAGGAAAAAACCCCTCTAGGGTTCCTCTTAGTTTTTTGAAATCACCTTAAAGTTATGTAAGGGCCCATACATGCCCACATGTTGCAAACTTAGGATAGTTTCTTCAAAATGATTTCTTAGCTTAGATCACAATCTAGGGAAGTTTAAAGATCAAAGTAATGGGCCCATACATGCCCACATGCTTGAAATCTAGGATAGTTTCAAAGATTTCTTAGTGTAAACAACATTAAGGAGTTTTAAAGGATTTGTAAAGGACCCATATGTCCACATTGCTAGGATTTAAATATTCCGCAAGGTTGTAACAAAGAAAAATAGTAAGCTAGGTAAAGAATATTTGTAAGGACCACAGGAAGTCCACATGTTGCAATCTCACACTTAAATTATTAAAAATATTTGCACACTTGTGACTATCTTACACACAAAACCACTCCTCACACACATAATTTCTATTTTGAATAGTGGAGGTTGAATTAGGTTTTCTCCAAAAGAATTCCGAAACATCCCACTACTTTGGAAATTATCCACACCCATTAATTCAAATGAGATTGGTCCACACCCACAATATCTCAGCCCACCACATCTAAATTTTTTCTAAAAACACACTAAGTTTTCCTCCACAGGAGGTACCAAAATAATTTTTTTAGTCTAGGCAGAATCTCGGGGGTATGCATCCAAATAACCCCCCCATTATTTGGTTCTCACATTTTCAAACAATAGAAGTTGAGAAATAGGGAACTTTTAAATCCTCCAAGTCAAGTGTTCCTACACCATAAGGCAGGGATATACCTGTGAAGGGTCAAAGGCCAAGATCCAGTTGTTCTATGCATCCCTCCTTGAGTCACCCAACTCTTGGAAGGGAATACAACCCGTGACCCATTTTTGAGGCCGAAAATATAAATGTCTCACTTTAACCGAGGTACCTAGTGACCAAAACTTAGGATATCTACCCAGGTGGCAATTGTGGGCTGCAATCACACCTTGATCAGATTTTGTGTGGCTATTGGGAAATAACGCCAGCTCTTTTAGGATATGCACCCTCTACCTCTCATTATAACTGATTGTTTCAACCTTCACTAGTTCCTCTTCCGGTGGCTTTAGACCCCACTGTTGAGTGCTATTGTAAGGCCTAGTGCTATTTGAGAGGAAGGATGATACATCTTTTAGGACACGAGCATTTTTTTTTTTTTTTGTTCCCCCACATGGACAAAATCCACCTATCCACATGATTTTTTATTTTACAGTTGATTTATGTATGATGCTCATTTGATTACATGTAATTGTGAGTTATACTATCTTTTGAAGGTCCAAAATTATACCAAATATCTTGTTCATTTATTTTTCTCTTGTCACCATTTTCACACATTCACTTTGCTAGTCGGAAACCATAGTGGAACCACATAATCCCCATCATTCCATACACTTGCAGAATCTCCTTCCTATTCTAGGAGGATTCCCTAGTCTTACCAAATCACTGACTCAAGCATCTCACACCCCCGTGAGTGCTATTGTTTTGGGATCATCTTTACTTGGTTCCACTTTTCTTAGTTCTAATTCCCAAGGCCATCCATCCACTAGTTCTCCTTCACAAAGAGGTGGGGGGGAAATTCTTTGCAAGGGAGAAGTACAACCCCACCAAATATCTCTCAAGGGACAGGACCACTACCTTCTCACATGATGTCTAGAACTAACCCTCCACTGAATATCCCTATGCCATACTTGGCATCCCTTAACATTCCTGATCTAACCAAACTCACGAATCATCCCATTTTTCATGATCCCACTTGGCCCAATATTCCTACAAAATTACCTTCAAACATTCCAAAGTTTGAAGGAAAACCGGGGGACGAACCCACCAACCATGTTATGACCTTCCACTTATAGTGATATTCAAACAACATCAGGGATGATTCCATCCACTTAAGGTTGTTTCAATGAACTCTCATACTAGAAAAGGTCATACCAGTTGTGGAGGTACTTCAACTTCCTATACTCCATATGGATCATCTCCACAAAAAAATCCATATTTTCCATTTCCTAGTCCTCCACAACTAGTTTATCCTCCACAAGGACAACCACACGTCGAATTTAACTTTGTTCATCCCTCTCCCATTCAATAACTTCATTCTTTTGAACAGTTTAATTTGGAAAATCCATCCCATCAGTCTAATAATACCAAGAATAAAGGAAAAAATAGAAACAATAATAACCCAGGACCAGGATGAAATAACCCCCCAAAAAAACATCCCACTGGGGGAAACCAAAATCAAGGAAACCAGAACCCCCAAAGGGACAACAACAACAAACGACCTGGGAAGAACAACAAAAATATCAGAACGAACTTCCCTTGTGCTCTCTATGGTGAGTATGGACATTATAGTCACCATTTACCCCAAATTTATGACTTCAAATGGATGATAGAATCCATGAACGAGAAATGTCCTCTAGTGTCGCCTGCCCCTCAGCAGGCCCCACAACAGTACTTGCAACAACCACCTTCAGTCATTTTACAAAACCATATTCCACACCAAGGTGTGATGAATACCCAACAAGAGGTACACACGTCTCCCCCACAAATGTGGCAATATGAAAATCCAGGTCCCATTGAACCTGGAAATCCAGTAGATCACAATATCCTTCTCACCAACAATGAAGAGATTCTTCTGCAAACATGCGGTCGTCAATATGACATGCCTGCTGACTCTACCCCAACCAAATCAGAGGAATCTCCAGCTACAACCCAACAACCATTGATTATTCCATGCCTTAACACTGAACCAACCCCTCGCATACCTCACATTTTTTATGACCGAATGTCAATAACCCTCATGCTAGGGCAACACATAACTACAATCTGGTCGATGAATTAGCAGAATCTCCTGCAGCCATGTCTATATTGGAGGTTCTACAGACCTGTCCAACTTAATGGAAATCCTTGCTTTCCACCTTGGGGGAAGTCGACCCAATTGATATGTGACTCATCACCTTTGATATAGATAGTGGAGAACCATGCCTCCCCACCCTGGTAGCTTTCTAGATACCAGTTAAGATCTAGAACATCACAGTTCATTGGTGTATCATCGATGAAGGTGCATCCACATGCATAATGTCCAAATTTGTATGGCAGAAAATTGGCTCACTAGAGCTAGTACCATCCGCCATCAACCTTATATCTTATGACAGTTGAGAATCATCCCCTAAAGGGCTCTTCCAAAATGTCCCCATAGAACTTGGGGGAAAAAACATCCTCATTGACATTAAAGTTATTGACGCCCTGCTTGATTACAATATCTTGTTTGGACGTAGCTACATGTATGCTATGAAGGAGGTAGGATATTCTATGTTTCAAATGATGATGTTCCCCCACAATGGGAAAATCATCACCATAGACCAAATTACACATTATGAGCCTAATCATTCCACCAAAATTGATAACATTCCCCCCCTTGTTCTCACTAGCTTAGATGATTATTCATTCATCAACATAGGTCTCGAAATTTTCAAGGACCCATCCTTGTTGGGGGCATATCATGGAGCACCACCTCGCCTACACCCTTCAACACAAGTGTGTGTAGTATATTCTAATGGAACAAATATCAGAGACACTACTCCTCCCACTGAGGCCCCTCCTCACATTGATGTTCCACCAGTTGGAGAACTATTACCTCAAGAATTCCCTGAGAACCCAACTGCACCACTTATCCCTGATTCCCCCCCCCCCCTCTAGGGGAAAATCCTAGTTTGGGAGACATTCCCTCAATCCATTACCCAAATTCCCTTCTTCTACCCCCCACCTAGATTCCAAGCATTCCAGGTAGATGTGACCATTKCCCTTTCTAACATGGTTCTTTCCATCCCTGTATGGTATCTCCATCCACCCACGATGGTTCCTCAACCATCTCTCCCTCCTCAGACAGAGGGAATACCGATGCACATCCCAGTACAGGCTCTTTCCACACCACCCTCACCCCCAACTATTGACAACACTTCCACTGCTGGGGGAAGACAAAAGAAGAAACAACCCAAAACTCCACTTCCTCCCCGAGTTCAAACTCCTTGCACATTATGAGAAAGATAAGGACACCCCACTAATAGATGTCCTACTCTTCCAAAGTTATGTAATCTGACCCAGATCCCTAGAGAAACCACATTTCTCACCCATTCACCAAGTACATCCACCAAAAATAATAAAGGGATGCAAACCAAATTCGCTTGTACCATATGCTCAAAATATGGCCACTACACTCATCATTACCCAAATCTACCTAAGTTTCGCCAGAAGTTAGCCGCAGTACGCTAAACATCTCAACTAGATCCCTCTCAACCACTCCCTATGGCGGCTCACATTACTGATATTTGATATATTTCGTCATCAGTCCCTGAGCGAACAAGGTACCCTCCAAAGTATCAGGACATGTACTTTATGTCCAATGGTCCCTCACACGTTGTACACGATATCCCATCTATGTCCTCATCACTTGAGGAAAATACTTCTTACCCATTGACAGTTCCCCCTATCACCTCCCATGATCCCCTATATTCTCACATTTTTCACTGCAAAGAAGATATCCTGGAGGAACACACTACCCCCGATTTCCCATGGAATGTGATCCATCATCAAGCACTTTTTCTTTCACAGGAGGCCTTTCATCCTCCTACCCAAGCCTCCATGTGCGCAATCAAAACCAAGGATTTTATTCCTTTAGGGCATATTGATCCAGGTGGATATTGGTGGCCACCTACCTTTTTCAACTGGCTCAAAACAATTTTCTGGCAATTTTGGCAATTTACTATTTTTAGTAGTTTTTAACTTCTAGGGCCATTTTGAGGGCCCAAATGAAGGTTTTTTGAGATCGAGGTACTCAAAAATATTTGAAGGCATGATTATCCCCCAAAATGAATCTCTTCAACAATACCTTTCTAACGAGCTATCACACGCCTAAAACGGAGATCGTATGCAAAAGTTACAACCCCGGGAAGTTGATGTACTCACTTACCCAAACGGGGCCCACATGACTTTTGGCGCTTCATATCCTAGGTTTAGGTTTTTGGATGTCTATGGTTTTGGGCATTCCTGTTTATTGTAAAAATTCCTTCAGAGCATCATTATAACCATCTTCTTGCGAATGCGAGTAGCCGTCACATCTCTTCTTAGAGATAAGCTGCCACCATTCTAGCGAGTCTTTCACTTTGTATTTTTACACCCTCTGTACATTTATTTCATTAATATAAATTGTGTATTACAGTATCTTTGTGTTTATGGTTGCATCTCTGATATACTTCTGTTATATTATTGGATATATGCGACATCTCTGTGCATTTCTTTATTATATCTCTGCTCTCATTTCGTGTTGAAAATAATCCGGATCAGTGGTATCAGAGCAGGCTGCTCTTGATCATTTTTTCAGTGCATGTCCCTGATGAGGTCTAAGTATAGAAAGTTGGGTCTCGAGCATGTCTCTATTGAAGACAATATCTCTCGCACACCCAAGAAACCCTCAATGGCGGAAGAAAAGAAAAACTACGGAGCAGACGATACTATCAATCTGTTGCTTGAGCAAGCTCTCATGTGACAGAGGGACGAAATGATGGAGAATTTTTCCCACATCCTTAAACTCTCTCCGATAGCATCAGGCACATCTTCATTAAGTTGCCACTTTGGAGGCACCTCGCCTTTCAAGGTACAAGTTAATTTTGATATTCTTGTATTTGAAGGACAGATAGATGCAGAAGCCCTAGAAAAATGGTTAACTCTGCTAGAAGGTTATTTCTCTTTTCACAATTTTTCCGACAAAGAAAAGATCACCTTCACACTCCTTAAAGCTCTCCCTCATGTCAAACATTGGTGGGAAACTTATTGGGAGCAAAGTTCCACAAAGGATTCTGGAATATATGGGGCCAATCCCACTTGGGATTTTTTTGTGGATGCGGTAAAGGAACAATATTACCCTATTGGAAACTATGAGGACCAGTACATGAGATGGACCACACTGCGGCAAGAGAAGGGCCAAGAATTTCTGGAGTTCACCAATACCTTCCATACCTTGTGCACCAAGATGGGTATCAAAGACTCTGAGTGACATTTGGTTTTGAAATACCGTGGGGCTCTACATAGATACATCTAGATTGAAATGGATTTTCTGGACATCTCATCACTCTGTGCTGCTTATCGATATGCTGTTAAAATTGAGCAGAAATGTAAGCACCAGAACAAACAGGAATTTGGGTATGAAAATCCAACAACCAAAGTATGACGAAGACAACCCTAACAAATAGTCTCCCAAAAACCAGTCCATGACACAGGAAAAGAAAGGTCCCAAGAATACAAAGAAGGACACTGGAAAATGGTGTGAGTTCCACAAAATCCACTGGCACAACATCGATGAATGTCACTCAAAAAAGTCAATGGTGGTCGAGATCAAAGAAAAAGAGCTGAACCTTGATTCATAATATGATTCTAAAAATAATGGTAAAGGACAGATCATTGATGTGGACCCCACTGCTATTGTCTAGACCGCAACAATTCAACCAGAAGAACCAACAGATCCTGAAGAAGGGGAGCACCTTTTCATTCACAGATGTGGGTGAAGGGGACCCCGCTGCATTTTATTGTTGATAGTGGAATCCAGAAGAACCTCATCTCAGTAGAGGTCATCAAACAGTTGGGATTGTCAACAACACCACACCCGCAACCATACAACATTGGGTGGCTTCGCCAAGGATGATATCTTCATGTCAGCCAACAATGTCGATTTTCATATGGCATCCAACCCTTCAAGGATGAGGTATTATGTGATGTTTCCCCATTGGATGTATGTGATGTTATTTTGGGCCAACCATATATGTGGAAGAACCATGTTGTTTATGAGTCTTGACCCTACAGTGTCATTGTTTCTCTAGGGGGTCATCTCTACAGAATACCAGAGGTATTTCCAACTATTGTTTCACCTAAAAAGTGTCGCAAGGTAGTATCTCATACTGCAATATTTAGCTTCTTCACAATCTATTCAAAAGGAGAACAAAAGGACACTGCAACCACTACAGCCTCGCCCCAAGCACCTTCTATCAAACATAAGCAAGTTGACAAGGTTGCAACAAAGCGCAAAGATTCCTTCTATGCATCGTCCTCTCATGTAGCCCGACTTTTTGAATGACCTCAGCCTCAATAGGTTCATGACAAACTTCCATAAACTGAGCAACGCGACGTCTCTAGCAAGGTAAGCAGCTTAGCAAGATACAGATTCAACAAATGTTTTTCCCTCTCCCCCGGGAACTCAAAGAAATGGAGACCATTTCTTCCTAAGGAGGGAGGATTGATCTAGGTGGATATCGGTGGCCACCCACCTTTTTTGACTGGCTCAAAACAGTTTTCTGGCAATTTTGGCAATTTACTATTTTTAGCAGTTTTTAACTTTCGAGGCCATTTTGAGGGCCCAAATAAAGGTTTTTCAATATTTATGTCCTCAATGATAGCCGAAGGCATGATTGATTGCCCAAAATGAATCTCCTTGACAATACCTTTCCAACGAGCTATCACACGCCTAAAATGGAGATTGTATGCAAACGTTATGACCCTGGGAAGTTGATGTACTCACTTACCCAAATGGGGCCCACATGACTTTTGGTGCTTCATCTCCCAGGGTTAGGTTTTTGGATGTCTATGGTTTTGGGCATTTCTGTTTATTGTAAAAAGGCCTTTAGAGCCTCATTGTAACCATTTTCTTGTGAATGCGAGTCGCTGTCACATCTCTTCTCAGAGATAAGCTACCACCATTCTAGCGAGTCTTTCACTCTGTATTTTTACAGTCTCTGTACATTTATTTCATTAATAGAAATCATGTATTATGGTATCTCTATGTTTATGGTTGCATCTCTGATATAATTCTGTTATATTATTGGATATACGTGATATCTCTGTGCATTTCTTTATTATATCTCCACTCTCATTTCGTGCCAAAAATAATCCGGATCACATATAGATTGGTTCAACAAACCTATCCATTCCCCATATTCTTTTGAAGAAGGAAACATGGCCAACATATCCCCCACCGTCAAAATCAACATTTCCATTAAACCGAGAATCATAAACGAAATCACCATTGGTGTTGCATGATCCCCTGAAGAACTCTTTGCTTATAAAGCTCTCTTTTAAGAATCGACACTTGGCCTCGATCCATTTATAGTCCAACAACGAGTTGACACTTGTCTCGATGTTTTCCCAGTTTTTCAAAAGTAATGCCCCCTTCACCCATCCAAATATGTGACTATCAAAGACGGAATTGACAAGTTACACACTGCTGTTTTCATTTACCCCATTGCATACACTTCATGGGTCTCCAACCTTGTCCCCATTAAAAAAAAGAAGGGAACAATTCGCATTTGCACATAATTTCGCATTCTCAACCATGCTTGTCCCAAAGACAACTTCCTAACCCTGTTCATCGAACAAATCATCGATGATTGCACCAACCATGAGGAATTATCCTTTATGGATGGTTTCTTCGGATACAATCAAATCCAAATCCACCCAACGGAACAATTAAAAACTGCTTTTACTACCTCTTGGGGTACCTTTTCTTATTGCATCATGTCGTTTGGACTCAAGAACACAGGTGATACATTTCAATGGACCATGACCTATGTTTTTCATGATATTTCTCACATCATCCTCTCTTATTTAGACGGCCTCACTGCTCGATCAAAAAAGAGAACTCAACATTTAGACAACTTACACATCATTTTCCAACGATGTTGCCAATACAATATCCACTTGAGCCACCTCAAGTGCGTATTTTGTGACACTTCCGGACGCCTTCTTGGGTTCATTGTCTCCCAACATGGCATCACGATGGACCCCCTCAAGGTCCAATCTATCATGGATATTCCACCACCTAGGAATTTACACCAACCGCACATCCTACAAGGCAATGCCTACAATCCAAGTCAAAGCAAGGCAAAGCCTACGTGGATTTGTCCCAGAATACGCCACTCGTGCACATGATTTCCTCCACCTCTTGTGACATGATATCCCATTTCAATGGTACCAACATGCTCAAACAACTTTTTATGATCTAAAATCCTCCTTATCCAATGCCCCTTTGATTAGTCTCCCAGACTATGATCACGATTACATTCTCTACTTGTTAGCCTCTACTGTCTTAGTAACAAGAGTCCTCATCCAATTAGGGGATGACGGGCATGAGCATCTCATTACTACATCATTAAAAACCTTTCAGGGCCACCCTTGAAGTATAATCATGATGAGAAACTTTCCTTAGCAGTTTTCCTCATAGTCCAAAAACTGCACCATTATATTTTTCTTTGAACTATCAAGGTCGTAGAAGACTCCAACCCCATGCAATACTTTCTTAGTCGACGGAAAATTAATGGAAAATTTTCCCAATGGATCATCATCCTCCAAGAATATGATCTAGAGTTATCTACTCCCAAAAGAAAGAAATCTCTTCTCGGACGCTAAAGCTTGCCCCGTCAATACGGATTTCCCCAACAAACACCTCTTCTTCATCCCCTTTGATGACCCCTAGTACGATGACCTTATCATCTACCTTCGGACACAAAAGTTTGGGTCTCATCTCTCTCAAGATGATCATCAACGCATTTGACATTAGTCCCCTCGATACCTCCTCATCGGCGATGTTCTCTATCGACGAGGGGTTGATACCATTCTTCGGTGATGTCTTACCATCATTGAATTAGACAAAGTCTTGAATGATTTCCACAGTGGTTCTTGTGGTGGTCACTGCTCAAGTATGTCCACCACCCAAAAACTCATTCGATCTAGGTACTTCTGGCCCACGTTGTTTCATGAATTGTTGGAACAGGGGCAGACCCAGGTTTCAACTTTAATAGTGCACCAACAAACCCTAACTACTGGCCCTTTTAGCAACACCTACGAAGCAGGTGAAGTCTCACCCAAAGTAGCAAAAGGGGGGTTGTCGGTCACATGTGTCTACAACCAGAGGAAATGGAAGATGATTCCTAAACAACAACACAAAATAATCTAGAGATTCTTAACAGTATTATGCTTAACTCCATGATGTTAGTTATATCTTCTTATCTTGAACAGGAAAAATAACAGTGCAATAACATTATAATAGATGGTAAATAATAAAGTATCAACTACATGGATCAACAAGATTTATGTGGTTCACACTCTCCCTAGGGCTACATCCACATAACTGTGTTTATTGATAAAATAGATGAAAATATATAGTTCTATCCATGCAATCAGCTATAGATCCTTCTCTTTCTCCTCTTTATCTCCTAACCCTACACACCTAGCTGCAGAGTCGATCTTCACACCTAGCTGAAGACCCAAAATACAATAATGTTCTAAGACATAATAATTTTACATCTCAACCTCACTATCACCTCCTCTCAACCCTTCTAGACCTCTATTTATCATTCCATGACTCTTAGAAACCCTAAACTGAAGTCCAGGTGCCAAAACCCTAGGTTCCAAAACCCTAGGTATCAAAACCCTAGGTGCCAAAAACCTAGGTCCACATAACCTACATTTTAAGGAATTCACCAACTTGTTCTTCCTTCTTCTTCACGAGGTGCTCCAAAGCACCCATTAGTGTATTCTTCCTCTTGCTGACTTGTCCATGATCTATCTTCTTTGTTGCTTTGTCTTCATTTATCTTCTCTTTCAACGACTTGCTTTCCTTTACTTCGTTCCTTCTTTTATGCTTCTTTAACCACTTCGACCCTTCCTCAGTTTGTGTTCCTTATGCACACTTCATACTTTGTCTTTCTTCTTATTTAATCTTCACTTTATTCCTTAATACATGACCAATGGCCAAGAGGCCCCCAACACTCACACGTGACTCATCCCGAGTCACTACAGGGTTGATCCTCCTATATTACTTCAACTGCACACTGCACAGAGTAGGCTATGCTTTCTGCTCTATCCCCCCATATATTTGTGCAGTCTGCCTTTTCTGTGTCTAGTACCCAATTTTAACTACACCTGGTACCTAGACCCTTCTTCCTTTTATTTTACTGAGGGCTGCGAGGCAGCTGGTTGTCACAATACAACTTCAACCGAATCCCATTTACTAAAACATCCTTCCATTCTCCATTAAGAGTCTTCAACTGCGCAACTCCACCTTATGTAACACAGACAACCTCAAATGGACCAAGCCAATGTGTCTTGAACTCTCCTAGATGCTTCATGAACTTGCTTTCATATAAAAGTACCAAATCTCCTTGTTTAAATGCTTTCTTCTTGATATGTTTGTCATGGTAAGCCTTTTCTCATTCCTTTTGTACTTGCTGATGAAATCCTGCAATGAACCCATCTTCCTCTAGTTCCATCAACTGCGTGAGCCTGTATTGAACAACGTCGGTGTCATCCATACTTATAAATGTTGCAATTCTTAAACTAGGAACCAAATATTCCATAGTTACCACTGCTTCTAGGCCATAAACTAACTTGAAGGGAGTTTGCATTGTTAACTTTTTTCAAGTAGTTCGATAAGCCCATAACACTGCTGGAATTCTCAAATCCCAATCATCTCTATTAACAATGAAAATCTTAGTTAGCACTGTCTCCAAGATCTTATTGAAAGCTTCGACTGTACCAATCTCTTGTGGGTGGTATGGTGCTCTCTTCTGATGGTGGACTTTGAACTCCTGAGTCAAGGCTTGAATAGTTTTGTTAATGAAGTGTGTTCCTTGATCACTCATAAGGATCTTCAGGAATCCAAATCTCATTATGATATCCTCAAAGATGAACTGTGTAGTTGTAGCTGCACTACAATCCTTAACTTATCTTTCTTCTTCTCATGATCCAGATGGATATCGGTGGCCACCCACCTTTTTCAACTGGCTCAAAGCAGTTTTCTGACAATTTTGGCAATTTACTATTTTTAGCAGTTTTAACTTCCAAGGCCATTTTGAGGGCCTAAATGAAGGTTTTTCGGGATCTATCTCCTCAATGATAGCTAAAGGTATGATTTATCCCCCAAAATGAATCTCCTCAACGATACCTTTCCAACAGGCTATCACACGCCTAAAACGGAGATCGTATGCAAAAGTTATGACCCCAAGAAGTTGATGTACTAACTTACCCAAATGGGGCCCACATGACTTTTGGCGCTTCATCTCCTAAGGTTAGGTTTTTGGATGTCTAGGGTTTTTGACATTCTTGCTTATTGTGAAAAGGCCTTAATATCCTCATTGTAACCATGTTCTTGCGAATGCGTGCTGCCATCACATCTCTTCTCAGAGATAAGCCGCCACCATTCCAACAAGCTTATTTCCGTTGCATTTTACAGTTTCAACTTATTTCGTTATTGAACAGAAAACTAGTTTTACTGTATCTCTATTATTTTTTGTTAAGAAATTGTTAATAATTTGTATTCATTTCATTCTGCTCATAAAATTCGGATCAGTGGTATCAGAGCGGTCTTCTCCTTGTCGTCTTAATGCATGTCCCCAATGAGGTCGGAGTATAAAGAGTTGGGTCTCGAGCTTGTTTCTCTTGAGGAAATAAGCTTTTGCACGCCTAAGCGACCTCCCATGGTAGGAGAAAATAAATATGATGGGACAGGAGATCCTTTCAAACTGTTTATTGAGGAAGCCCTCACGCAATAGAGGAACGAGATGATGGATAGTTTCGTGCAAATCCTTCGACGGCTACCAACAGGGGACGCATCTTCTTCGAACGGAGGCACCGCCCCCTTCAAGGTACAAATAAACTTTGATATTCATATATTTTAAGGTCAAATAGACGTAGATGTTGTAGACAAGTGGTTGAATCTACTGGAAGGGTATTTTTCTGTCCATAACTTTTCAAATAAAGAAAAGATTACTTTTGCGCTCCTCAAAGTCATTCCCCATGTCAAAGATTGGTGGGAAACTTTCTATGAGAAAAAGGAAACAGAGGAAACCTCATTATTTTCAGTCATGGCCACCTGGGAATCCTTCAGGGATGCTATTAAGGAACAATACTACCCTATCGGAAGTTATGATGACCTGTATACCAAATGGACCACACTGCGGCAAGAAAGAGACCAAGCAGTGTCAGATTTCACAAATATATTCCATACCTTGTGCACCAAGTTGGGTATCAAGGATTAGAGAAACATCTGGTACTCAAGTATCACAGTGCTCTACATAGATACATCCAGACCGAAAAGTAATTTCTAGACATCTCATCCTTGGGTGTGGCCTACCAATATGCCATCAAAATCGAGCAGAAGCTCAAACAAAAGACGCGAAAATTTGGGCCTAGGAACCCCTCACAAAAAAAGCCAGAAAAGGGCAACCCCAACCCACCTAACAAAGGAAAAAGAAAATATGGATAGTATCAGGACAACCAATCCAAGTTGCAAGAAAAGAAGGACATTGGAAAGACAAAGAAAGATACCGAGAAGTGGTGCGACTTCCATAAGAGCCCTTGGCATAACACTGTCGATTTCCACTCAAAGAAGTCACTGGTGGCCGAAGTGAAAGCCTCTGAATCAGATGCAGATTATGACTCTGAACCATAACCAGAAAGGGGAAGATAGATCATTGATGTGGAACCCAGTGCCATCGTTTCTACCACCAAGCTCCAGCCTGGTGAACCAGATGAGCCAGAAGAAGGAGAGCGCCTCTTCCATTCATAGATGTGGGTAAAAGGCACCCTGTTGCATTTCATCATTGATAGCAGTAGCCAAAAGAACCTCATCTTAGCAGAGGTCATCAAGCGGTTGGCCCTACCAACAACACCACACCCACAACCATACACCACTGGATGGCTCTGCCAAGGAAGCGATCTCCGCATCAACCAACAGTGTCGACTGTCGTACGACATCAAGCCCTTCAAAGACGAGGTATTGTGTGATGTTGCTCCTCTTGAAGTTTGTGATGTTCTTTTGGGACAACCTTATTTATGGAAACGTCATGTTGTATATGAGTCTAGGCCTCGTAGTGTTATTATTACTTTGAACAGGAAATTTTACAGGATACCCGAGGCAGTCCCACCTAGTGCTATTTCCTTGATCTCTGCTAATCAATGCAAGAAGGTCATCTCTCAGAAGGGGAAGTTTGTCTTCTTTGTGATTCGCTCTCAGAATAAGAGAAAGATCATAGCCACATCCAGGGTCTCTGCGGTCGACCTCTCCACACAATAGAAGCAAGTAGATAAGGTCATGAAAGAATACTCGGATATCTTCTCCTCACCTATAGGGGTACCTCTGCACTGCCAGGTCAAGCACCCCATCGATTTGACCCCCAGTGCATCACTACCCAATGGGACAGTATATCATCACTTTTTGTTAGAGAATGAAGAGATCAAGCAATAGATCCAAGAACTGTTCAACAAGGGGCACATCCACCCCAACTCATTGCCTTGCGAGATCCCAGTCATGATGGTACATAAGAAATATGGAACCTGATGACTCTGTATTGATTACCGGGCTTTGAAAAAAATCACATTCAGAAACTGGTACCCAATTCTCCAAATCGATGACCTCCTTGATCAACTCATGGGGGAAAAATACTCCAGTAAGATTGATCTGAAGTCTGGCTACCACCAGGTCCCGATAGAATAGACAGATGTATGGAAGACCGCCTTCAAGTCAAAGGAAGGCCTTTTTGAATGGTTGGTCATGCCATTTGGTTTGAAAAATTCTCCAACCAATTTCATGAGGATGATGGATGATATCCTGTGACCATTCACCATTACTTTTGTAGTGGCGTATCTGGATGACATTCTAATTTATAGCAAGACTTGGGCCGAACACTTGTAGCATATTCAACAGGTTCTGCACACCCTGTGGCAACACAAGCTATACGCCAACTTGGAAAAATTCTCCTTCGGCATGGATAGGGTCCATTACCTGGGATACATCATTGATCAACATGGTGTACATGTGGATCCATCCAAGATCCAAGTCATCTATGACTGGCCAACCCCAAAAACACTCACTAAGCTTCAGAGCTTCTTGGGCTTTGAAAATTTCTACTACAGGTTCATGTTGGGTTTATCCCATATTGCATGGGCCCTCAGCCAAATAAACAGAGGTGGTGGTAAGGAGAAATTTGCATGGGTCTGGTCCCAACAACAAGCATTCTATGATTTGAAGCAGTGCTTGTGCTAAGCCCCAGTACTTGTTGGTTGTGGAGCCTGATTATCTTCCTGATTCAGAGGTCCTTGCTTTCAGCCGTGTTTATGCCCCATGAAGTATTTACACCCCAGAAGTATGTACACTCTTCCACGTGGGGGAGTGCAGAAGGGGGGTACCCCCTCTGCGAGGTCCGGGGGGTCCATCCCCCCGGCTGGGGGCAAGCGGGGGTTCGGGGGCGAAGCCCCTGAAGCAAAAATTGCCTTGTAAAAGTATATTGTAATTTCATTGTAAATCTGGACCGTTCATTATAAGGTCGCAGATCTAATGGTAGAGATTATGTTAGGGTTTTTTNCCCTAGAAGGCAACCCTCTTTTATGAGGGAAATGTATTGTGGCTATGGTTGATGGTGAATATTGTATTCTAAGAGAGGAGACTATGAGAGAAAGAAGAGGAAGTTATAACGGGTTTTGCTGTAGGTTGTATCCCTTCATTTGCTGGATAATAATAAAGGAAGGACCTGGCAATTTCTCTGGTGGACGTAGCCCACACTGGGTGAACCACGTAAATCTTTGTCTCTCTTGTATTGTGTGTCTTCTATGTTTTGTTTCTGCATTTGTTTTATTTTATTGCTCCGCGGTCCTGTTTTTCTAACAACTAGTATCAGCGCGTAAGGTAACTCGCAGGAAAAGAGGGTTCCTAGTTCGAGTGGGAGCAATGTCGGAAGATGGAAAGTTTAGGGTCGAGAAATTTAACGACCAAAACTACCAGTTATGGATGATGCATATGGAAGACTATTTATATCAGAAGGATCTATTCCTACCATTGAGCGGAGTAGCAAAGAAGTCGGTGGCCATGAAGGATGAAGAATGGGAGATTCTTGACAGAAAGGCTCTAGGAACGATACGGTTTAGCCTAACAACGTTGGTCGCTTTCAATATTTCAAAATAAAAGACAACGAAGGGTTTGATGGACGCATTGGCCAAACTGTATGAAAAACCCTCGGCGTCGAATAAGGTATTTCTAATGAAGAGATTATTTAATATGAAGATGTCAGAAGGTGGGTCTGTTGCAGATCATTTAAATGAATTT